>JASAMV010006555.1:0-25365 GCA_030248065.1 Rhynchonema sp. JSB1_4
TATCAACAACGATGTGCGGATCCTCCTTCGTTTCGTTCATCCCGTCATCCGTCGAAATCTCCTGGTCGCAATAATCCGACGATTCACTGGAAACGATAACGCGTCGATGCTTCTTTGCTTTCTTCGGTTTTTTCAGCTTCCCTGTGTGAATAAGCAATTTGAATGTATGAATTCTTTGAAAACAGAATTGCCTCATATTATGTGACAATCAAAATTCCTAACTTTTGACACATTTTGCATGTTTTTTGCCTGCTGGTTTTGATCCGGATGGCCCTGGTTGATCCGATTCAGCCGTCGACACGACAAAATTGTCCTCGTTGTCCTCTGATAATAAATAAAATTTATCTTAAAACTTGAGCCATGATAAGATTTATCGAAGAATGGTAAGTGTTTCTTATTTTCCGCAACACCAGTGTAGTTCGTGTTGGGGTGGAAACAATGATACCGGCAGCTCCGCTAAGATTTCCTCTTTTGTAAGGTCGGTTTTACAATACATCCGGGTGCGAGTTGCGGTCAGGCATTTTCGAATTTGTCAGCTGACACAAAGATCAATTCTTCATAATTTTGGTACCGTTGTGATCAACGGGTCGGTCTTGACGCTCGTGTTATTTTTGATTTCCACTCCGACACTTTGAAAAATCACTAGACCACATTTTCCGCTAACCCGCAAAAAGTGATGCGGATTGGCGGTGAATCATGTTTAGTGATGGCTGAGGTCGACAGTTGACGCTCATACTTTGGTGAAAAACGCAGCCAAATGAGGCGCATGCCCTGATACAAAAATTCAACGTGAGTATGTTACGTTGACAGGTCTACGTGCCAAAAACTGTGACCCAGAACCTGAACCCGCATGCATTGTCAAACCGACCTAAGGTACACTAATTGGCACGACAAGCATAGAACGGTATAATTCAAATAGAATAAAACGTAATCCAACCAGAATTTATATTGGAATCGATGCTTGATTCCATGTCCTCACTGCTGCTCGATGAAACATCGGACGATGAAACATTCGATTTCTTTGATCTTTTCTTGCGCGGTCGCACTTCCTTGGCCTGCATATTGAAAATTCACAAAATTCAAACATGTTTAACATGGCTCATATGTGTCAGTAAAGATTGAATCAGATTGATACCTGTGTGTTGAAAAAACTGTATGCTTCGGCTTTTCGTCGACGCAAATCCGCCTGTATTTCGATTTTGCTTCTTTTTTTCGGCGGTTCAACCTTGCGATTGAATAGATGTCGTTTCTGCGCTTTGACCGGCGTGGTACTGGCCGACGTAATCCGACCTGAAGAAAAAAAATATTTGATGACGACCAATATCATAATAACAATTCGAAACTTCAGTTCACAACAGTTTTCGAGGATGACATTAACCTATCCACAACGGGTTCTTTATTTGAAACAGTTCTTCGAAATTTGTCATTTAAAAAGTAACAACAAACTGAGAGATGAGTAACCGATTTGATAGCTTGAACTTACTTAACTGGACATAAATAACTACTAACTTACTTTCAACCAATCGTTTGATCGCTGCGAGATCATCATCCGTATCGTACGTCAACTGAGTTTCTTCCGGCAAGTCGGGTTTTGCTTCATCCACACTGCCGCCTTCAAAAAGTAAACTACTGTGCGCACACAGAACAAAAGACATTGGCCCCTTATTCTTGATTATAAAACATACTATAATCTTGTCGAAAAACAATACTAACCGGATTTCATTTCAGTATCTTTTTCGCCGTTTCTCTCGGCAGTATGGTCCTTGATGAAAATCGAACCTTAATACCGTGGTTAACTTATATTTTTCTCATTCACATTAGACGTCGCGGGGGGGGAGGTGGTACGCAACACCGCACAGCCGACATCGGACATCTAGAAATACCCGACACCCGACATCTGAGAAAAAAAGCCGACACCGGACAGTTGCAAAAAAATCCGACAGCCGAGATGAATACCCGACACCCGACGACACCCAACACCAGACACCTACACCTTTTTGGCACTCGACACTGGACAGCCCATAGCCAACATCTCTCTGACCCTAATTCACACCCCATAAAATTTACATTTAACAACCAACCGAGGTCGCTGTAGTGTCGTTCCGATTTTTTTCCACTTTTGAGACCATACGGGGCTCGCAGTGCTGGTGTGGAATATGCATAGTCTGATATTTCTCTGCCGAACGAATCAACGATCTTTCGATAAGAGCGCCTCAAATGTGCTTCGACTTGATCGATCACAATCCGAAAAATAGGGGTGTAAGCATGTACCAAAATGATCAGACACTTTTCTGTATAATTTCAATTGCTCTTACTACATTTTTTTACATAAACGGCGCAAGTGATGTCCTATAGAAATGTACACTTTTCTATACCCACCCCAATTTTACTAACATTTTGTATACATACCCTAACAATGAAAAAATTCACACACCACATGAATGGGAATTCTAAAAAAGTGCTTCAAACAAAGTGTTATAATCATTGTAAATGGTTTTCGATATTTTCCATCAAAAATAGCCAATTTTACTGTTGCTGGTGGTGGAATAGTCATATCCTAGACTTCTTTATTCCAAACGTAAAAAATTTTCCAATTTTGTTATCCAGAATCAATTTCTCATACCCAGTACCAGGGGGGGCATTTCTCCTTCCCCCCCTTCATTCCCCCCCCGCTGACCACAGCACTGCTCCTCTGATGATTTTTTATGTAAAATACAATACGGTTATTGCTTACTCCATCATTAATATGAAGATTAACATTAATAAAGAAGGTTATTGACGTGATCGTTTAAAAATAAATAAAACTCTCACAGATCCAAATTTCACATTTGTTTATTTCGAAGAAACGAGGCGAACTAAATGTTCTGCGCTTCACAGCGTTCTCCAATCATAATTAAGAAGTGTGTCGAACCCGGAAAAACTGTGTCGAAATCATTATTCACTTATCAACAAACCACCACATTTCCAAAGTTACACCAGATCCTAAAGACTTCCCCCCATTTTTTACCAAAAAAAAACAAATATTCTCGTGCTTCAATCGTTTTTTCACATAAACAACTCTATTCTCATCTAAATACCGCCTCAGCAAGCGTAAAAAACCCTTATGACACCTAACGAATATTCATTTGAGCTTAGTTCAACGCGTTGTGTCCAAAAAAGTCAAGTTTTTTTGAAACGGTTGCATGACATTTTCAAATGTTTCAAACTACTAAAGCACATATTTAAAAAAGCACTAAATTCGTTCTAATTAAATTGTTTCGAAGGGGAAGGACGATAACTGTCTGGGTGTGTGGGGCGGTGCGGGTAAAAACCAAGGTACCCCACCAATTGAAAGAGAAAATACCGTAACCCACGCACTTCTCCCGAAATCTCCGCACTTCTCCCGTTAAGGCGGCGACACACTTCTCCCGACTTCTGCGCACTTCTCCCGTTAAGGGAACGACACACTTCTCCCGAATTCTCCCCACTTCTCCCGACTTCTCCCGACTTCCGCACACTTCTCCCGTTAATTTTTGCAGATTATTTTTTCCAATAAATTTTTGCTGATTTTATTTAATGAGAAGAATCAATACCTGGAACAGCTCAAAAATCAATTGAAATTGCTTGCGAACGCTCACGATCGATGCGTGCTCACCTCCGAATTTATTCTCAAACGTCACATTACGCTTAATCAACAGCGTACAATGGAATTTTCGTGTGAAATTGACACTTATGTGCGTTACCAACAAACACGACCAGCCAATTAAAATATGGCATTTTATTTCAACTTTACAATTTCTAAATCACAGCGAAGAACATTAATAACAATAAAAAAATAAAACAAAGCAGAACAATCGATCAAAGTACAAATTTTAGGTAAGTTTTATATTTTTTCACATTTTCCAATTTTCGGCATTTGATCCCTCCACTTCTTGACCTCAATGAAATTTAATACTAAAAAAATATGACGTCACTTCCCTACTTCTCCGCTTCTCCCGTTAGCCTGGCCCTATTTTGGCGACTTTTGACAACATTGACCTAAAAATCACCCATTTTAGGGCTAAAAATGCCCATTTTAGGCCTAAAATTGCCTATTTTGGGCAAAAAAAGCATGTTGTCAAAACTAATGTAAATCGGTGCTAAACAGTTCAAGATGAGCACTTTTTAATCTCCAAGTGCATTTTTAGCATGTTTCAGGCCATTTCCCGACAAAATTTTCTCCAAAATAGGCGTTTTTGGACCATGGGTATCCTTAAGTACTGGAAAAATATTTGGAAAAAAACGGTTTTTTTTCCGGAAAAAAAACGGTTTTTTTTCCAAAAATATATTTTGCGGAAAAATACGCAAGTATAGGTTGAGTACTTACCTCTCACAACTCCAAATCATACCTCTCACAAGCAATTTTATACCTTTTTAAGGCAAAAATCGGTGTTTTTCGACCTTATTTTCCCAAAAATCGCAAACCCACCCATAATACCTATTTTTAGGCGATTTTCGGCGAAAATTTGGAAAAAGTACTATTTTTACCTCAATTTTTGGCCAAAATTGTATCACAAAAACGGTGTTTTTTCGCCTTTTTGGGTGACCAAAATCATACCTCTCACGCTTCCGGTCCCAACCCCCATCATACTTACCTCCCACACATGGGCCTGCCACTACACTGGTGCACAGGTACATTTATGCATGTTTGTTGTTCGTTCAGAGCACATAATACGCCTCTTATTGACGAACAGACACGAATAAATGCAATTACAAGCGAAAAACATCCTTTCAAACCCCTTTTTAGGGGTTTTTGGGTATTTCTGGGAACAATTTTTTCAGGTTCGGGTCAGTGAATTTAAATAGAGGCCCCCGGAATAGAGCCCCCCGTAATAGAGCCACCCCCATAATGGGGTCAGTGAGTTAATAGAGCCCCCTTCTATTTAGGTTTTTACGGTACTTGGTCAGGGTGTTGACGATAGATAGATTGGGACCCGAAATGTGTTGACGATAGATAGATGACCCAAGTCCGAAATCTGGGGGGTCGACCCAAACTTGTTGACGATAGATACCGTATTGTCGGAAATAGAACCACCCATTAATTGAACCCCCCTAAATGGCTCGAAATCAAAAATACCGTAAAAACCTAAATAGAAGGGGGGGCTCTATTAACTCACTGACCCCATTTTGGGGGGGCTCTATTACGGGGGGGGCTCTATTCCGGGGGGGCCTCTATTAATTCACTGACCCGAACCTGAAAAAATTGTTCCTAGAAATACCCCCAAAAACCCCTAAAAAGGGGTTTGAAAGGATCTTTTTCGCTTGTAATCGCATTTATTCGTGTCTATTCGTCAATAAGAGGCGTATTATGTGCTCAGAACGAACAACAAACGTGCATAAATGTACCTGTGCACCACTATCAAGCCTTAATACACTACTGTGTAGAGGATGTTACTTTGGGGGGGGGCTCTATTCCGGGGGGGGGCTCTATTAATTCACTGACCCCTTTTTGGGGGGGGCTGTATTACGGGGGGGGGCTCTATTCCGGGGGGGGGGGGCTGTATTTAGGTTTTTACGGTAGAACCCCCCCATTAATTGATTTGCTGGTGCAAATAGAACCCCCCATTAATTGACCCCCCATTAATAGAACCCCACCTCCAACCTTCACCGTACCGCACAGATTAGTGGCATGGTAGGGCTGTGTTGCTGTGTCAAACGTTGTTTAAGCTTGCGTACACAACAGAATGGAGCTTTCTAAGCATAATTGCCGCTGTTGAAGTTAGAAAATACCGAAAACAAGCCATTTTTATGGGCATTATTAAGAATGATTTTTTTGTCGGGGGGCCAAATGAAAAATATAACCCCCCCAATAATTGACCCCCCCCCCCCATAAATTGAACCAGTGTAGTTCCTGGGGGGAGGGGGTCCCCCCCCCTCGGGTACACTATCTCCCCCTCAGGTGGTACACTATCCCCCTATCTCCCCCCTTCCGGGTACACTATCTCCCCCAATTTTTGCCTAAAATAGGCATTTTTAGGCCTAAAATGGGCATTTTTAGGCCAAAAATGAGTGATTTTCAGGTCAATGTTCTCAAAAGTCGCCAAAATACCCTTTTTCTGAAGAATTTTTTCCAAAAAGGGGCAAAAATAGGTCAAATTTTCTATTTCTACCTCAAAAAGTGACTTTTTCCTGAATTTGGGTCTTCCCCCCTTCCCCCCCTCGGGGGCAGTGCTGTGGCTGGGGGGGGGGGGGTGGGGGGTCCCCCCCAATGGTACCCTACCCGCCCCGGCCTGGTACGCTACCCCAGTACCCCCTACCCGCCCCGCCCTGATACCCTACCCGCCCCGATTTTCACTCTCAAAATGGCCATTTTTTGGTAAAAATGCCCAAATTTCTGCCAAGAACCCTAAAAAGTGCAAAAAATTTCGCGCTGCGCGCGATATATGTACTTTTTAGTACATAAAAACAGGCACGCGAAAAAACTTGTGTTGTACCCTACCCGCCCCGAAAAAATCCCCCCCCTCCCCCCCCCCCAAACCGGATTTCCCCCCCCCCCCCCCAAAATCCCAGGTACACTACCCCCCTACCCGCCCCTATTTTTTCCACCTATGTACCCTACCCGCCCCGCAAAAGTAGCCACAGCACTGCTCGGGGGTACACTATCTCCCCCTCCGAAAAAAACGGAGGGTCCGCTATCTCCCCCTCCGGACCAGGCAGGAACTACACTGAATTGAACCCCCCCAAAATGACCCCAGTGAAAAAATAGACCCCCCGGGTTCTATTTCCGACAATACGGTAGATGGTGGGGGGTCGCCAAAAATCAAGGTATAATATTAATATAGTGTACTTAGTAGGTAATAATGTGCAAATATTAATGAAAATGTACTTAGATGTATTAAATCCGCGCGTAGCGCGCGATTTTTTGCCTATTCGGGACAAAAAATACCGATTTTGAGCAGTGTAGTACTTGGTCAGGGTGTTGACGATAGATAGATTGGGACCCGAAATGTGTTGACGATAGATAGATGACCCAAGTCTGAAATCTGGGGGGGGGGGGCCCGACCCAACCTTGTTGACGATAGATAGATGGTGGGGGGGGGGGTCGCCAGCAATCAAGGTATAGTATAGTGTACTAAGTAGGTAATAATGTGTAAATATTAATGAAAATGTACTAAGATGTACTAAATCCGCGCGTAACGCGCGATTTTTTGCCTATTTGGGACAAAAAATACCGATTTTGAGCCATTTTGAGGCAAAAATACCCATTTTGGGTTCAAAATGTGTTGACGATAGATAGATTGTTCCCAGAATTTGTTGACGATAGATAGATTTGCCCATAAGTGTTGACGATAGATAGATGAAATCAAAAAGTGTTGACGATAGATAGATGAATTTGGGGGGGACCCCCGGCCCCCCCCCCCCCCCCCAAGTACTACCCTGATTTTGAGCCATTTTTGAGGCAAAAATACCCATTTTGGGGTCGAAATGTGTTGACGATAGATAGATTACTCCCAAAATTTGTTGACGATAGATAGATTTGCCCATAAGTGTTGACGATAGATAGATGAAATCAAAAAGTGTTGACGATAGATAGATGAATTTGGGGGGACCCCCCCCCCCAACAAGTACTACCCTGCATGCACTGCACACACAAAACGGGTGCATTTCGTAAAATTAGTCAATCTGGTTTTTTTTCTCTTTCTTTGCGTCAGGTTGTGTGCGGGTTGGGGAGCAATTACTGCACAAACGACATTACTGCACTCAGTACTTTTTTCAATACATTGTGACCTCACAAAAACAATGCTTGCATCTTCACTTCAACTTTTTCACTGCAGCAATGCAAGAATAAAAATATAATAGTTAAAAATCATCCTGACGTCCCAGCTGTTTAATGAAAGTTTTACACCGGCTTAGCCAAAACTGAAACCACCAAAAAAACTAGACTAATTTTCGTAAGCCATGCTAGCCAAATTTCGGAGGAGATTGAGCCCCACCCCTTCCCAAGGTTACACTATAATGTATGATAAACTTGTATCCATTAAAAACTGCCCTGAAATTTTCAAAAATCCAGAGCAGCGTCAGACTCGAGTTATTCTGTTGCGTCACGCCGAACGCGCCGATCGTGTGAAACCGAAACCATCAAATGAACTAAACGATCAACGAACACAGTCGAACAGCGCTACTACAAGGCATTATGTGTATTTTTTCAACATCAATTTTATTGCAGAATATGAATCTGAAATTGAAATTATTTGCTAACTTGCCTTCCGCTATCCAAATCCAGCCTGACATCAATGCGTGACCCCCCGATCACCAGACTTGGTCGTGAGAACTCGATTGCGGCATACAACAAACTGTGCGAAGTAAACTGCATTCCAACCGTTATCTACTCATCGCCAGCACTGCGCTGCGTGCAAACTGCAGGTTTTACGATGTTTCGTTTGCGCTCTTTTGGGGAAATAAGCATCCGGAAACAATTACGTATAATACGTCGGCATGCATTAGGTGTGATGTGCGCCACTGCGAACGCGTATGCCAGAAACGCGAACGAGCGAATCACACTTAAAATTGAACCTGGACTATTTCGTTCGATGAAAAGGTGGTCGTGATTGATTGATTAGATTCATAACAGTTGTAATTATTCATGTTATTATACTTATTTATGTGCTAAAAACATCAGATTCCGCCATTCGCCAGCGTGGATGACGCCAAGCGAGTGCACGACGTCGGGCTGGCCGATTGACGTCACCTACACACCGATCATGTCCAAATCCACGCTCGTCAATTCGCACTTATCAGAACCGGTCGATGCGTATTTGGATCGATTGAAATTTGTGCTGTGCAGAATTGCGCAGGTTCACCAATTAATAAATAAATTGCATCAATCAGACAATCGACGGAACATTTGTTCAATCGTTTATTCAGTCAGTCAGTCATTTAATGGATGAGTCAATCGCTAATTCAATCAGGCGCATCCCGGTGGCACGATCCTGATAGTGGCCCACGGTGGAACGATCGACGCGAGCAGACATTTACTGAGTCGTGAACAGGGACCGTTGACACAGAAAGGTGACTTTAAAAAGAGTTGTTTTTATTCGACCATTTAAACTGCAGACACATTACTTCATTTCAGGCCGATTGGGCAACAAATGCTACGATTATTGTGTGCCGTGGATTTACTTATGTGCGTCGACGGCATGCAACGAATGGAGGTACATCCTGAAATTGGGGTGAACCAATGTGAAAATAAATTATGGTGATTTACAGGCAGTGACCAAACCTTGATGACGCGACACAAACACAAGAAATACATCATACTCTTGAACTCAAAAGATAAAATTAGTCTCATCTTGATCAAACAACTTTCGATCAGAAGTATGTGCCTATTCCTCTTCGCAGAAGACCATCGTTTGCCATGTCGATATGCTCGTGAATCAAAATAATCCTAGAAAATATTGGTGCCTACAATTTTTCTTCCTGGGTAACAAACACAAAATACAACAGCAAGAGCAAACAGAAGCAACAGATAACATCACAAATAGGAACGAGAATCACAGCCCCCAAATAAACGTCGAACTTCGCATCAGCACGGTGAACCGTATTAACAAGCAACAATCTTCGGCACTTCAGGTTCTTCACCTTGATCAGACTTCACTTCCGCTTGAGGCGGCCTCACAACATGCTCTCTCACAATAATGCCGATGGGCAACAATAGGAACGGAAATGACGACTGACAGCAGAAATACATGAGAAGCAACCAGATTTCGGCTGAAATGCGCATCACCAGCCACAATAATGCGCAAAGAAATAGTCGTTTGTCGCAGATGTCGCTGGAATAAGGCGTCCAGTTGGGAAACATTGCACCCAGTAACCACACTGCTCCTGGAAGAAAAAAGCCAAATTCTCGTGAAAAATTGAGCGATGTTTCATTAAATTCTGAATTCTGAGAAAAGCTAACCGCAAATCAGCCAGACAAACGAGGGAAAGTTGATCAAGTTTCGAAGCGCTTTGATGGCAAGCTGGTCGTAACAGCGCATCTCATCTGGACCGGGTTTACGAATCTTCAGCAAATAGAATGTGTGATTTTTTCCCCAATTGCGAAAGTCAAAACCGATCAATCCTCTTGAGCAACTTTACAGCTACTACATATATGATGATTCACATCATTACACAACTTGGGCGTTGTCAAACATTCATCGGATCGAGTCGGTGATAAAAATCGATTTATTTGCGTACCATTTTTTTGTAATGTAGGTATGAATGACCCTTTGTCACGATCGGCGTGAAAGTGAAAGATGGTCACAGGCAGCACATCATAAGTAGGAAACTGATACGAATCTCAAAAAAAATCCTCAAAAGTTCCAAAAAAGACAAGTAGCTGTGACAAGACAAGTTCGACGATCGCGCTGGGTGGGTACCGGGCCTGATATCAGTGCTTCCAAAACTCTCGAAAACACCTAAACGTACCATTTGTACGACAATCGTGACCAGGCTGTAAGCGCAGACAAACAGAAATCTGGACAAGTCCGCGATTCCAGTAAAAATCATCCAAATCGGTATCATGCTTTGCGCAGGACACTCATTGACGTGGGTAGACCCTATCACAATTGACATGATGGCAAAGGACAGCCTTGTCACCTCAATAGTAAATCCCGAAAAGAAGCGAACGAAATCGCGTCTGAAATGGACTGTTTGTGAAAAAATACAAATGACCAACTGTTATAATTTACTCTGGATTTGGTTACTTACGCTTTCCATTGATGTTGTTGTCGTTCATCAATTGGCTTCTCGATTTTCATTTCAACAAATTACGACGACGCGATAATATCGAATAATAAAGCTTTCAACAAATGTTTGAACTGCCAGGAATGATTTGTACCATATACAAGCAAGACGAACGGAAAAATTTGTTTTTGAATTGGTAAACACGTAAACTACAGCTTTTATCAAGTGCCTGTTTGCGCCTCTTTCCTGTACAGGTGTGTAGACGGCTAGACGGGTGAGAGGGCGTGTTTTATACAATCACTTGCTCCTACTCTGTTGAATAGTCATTAATTAGGTGTAAGATCAGCAGATAAATAAAACGAATCATGTGTTGACTGATGGAAAACTACGCGCATTGCGAATAATAGACGACTACATACGACGTCAACATCTCATACCACAAAAAAAACAATTTTTCGACGCAAGGAGGGAAAGAAACCGCACCACAAAACAAAAACAGACCCCAACAGACACAAAAAGAGAAAAAAAAAAGCCCATACCTGAAGACTGTGAAGCATGATCATCACCAGCACTGATGTAATTTGCTACACAGCACAGGGTGACGCCAACCTGTAATTGCAGCTAATTGAAAAAAACAATTGAAACACTTTTTTGAAAGCTTTCGCTCCATGGTGATGTGCTATATATACTGTATATAATATGTATACACAAATGCAACAGCAATAGGTATATAAAATCACAGATATAGCGTCACAGTCATTATAAGAACACATCCAAAACAACTGATGATGCTGATAAAAAAGGCGATAAAAACAGTCCTATATGCGATTGTTTTTGCTTCCAGATTGGGTTCACATTCGCATTTCTTTAAATTTCCAGAGCCTTCGTTCTGAAATATATTCTTTTAGAGTATTGTACTTTTGCAAAAACAGACGTGTGACGATTTGTGTAGTTCTTCAGATTGGAAGCGTATTTTTTTCAATAAACTGACTGTGGGACCTTACTATTCGGCTCAAAACATCAAAGTTTACAAAAGACTATATCTACTAAAGACTGTATCTCGTAAGAGCAAGGAGCCAAAGCAAAACCATATGCATTACCGTTGCCACAACAAATCGGTCATGAGACATTTTCGGTATTTCGCCATTTCTCCTGCCCGATAGCAGTCGGCATCGGGCGGATAGCTTGGTGCACTTGTTGAACTCGCACGCGCATCGCACAAGGGCACGCATGTGTCAATGAAGGTCTCGGCCACGATCGCGCCAACCATCTCGCGACGACAACAGTCTCTGAAATGGAAGGGTGCGCTCTCTACCCGTTTTTAATCACTCAATATGTCGGCGCAATGATCGGCAGGCGCATTTCCTGGTGAAGGACTCCCACGATGTGATTGAAAGCGCTTCAACTCACTGATGATCGTCGTTATCTCCCGCGCATATGGTCATGTCACGGAGATTGCTGACCGCGCAGCCACCTTTGAACTCCGAAGGTTGACCGCTCTTGAATTCGAACGCGTCCTGTGCATGTAAAATGTACGTACATAGTAATTCATTCATGTAAATGTTCCGGACATGCACATCAAGAGCACGAAAATCCCACCTGGTCGGTTTTGGACCGGGAATAAAATTTTGATGAAAGCTTACGGATTATGCCAATGTGGGATATCTCATTTCCCAGAAAACGCGGTCGAAGCAACTCCTAACGGCTAGCGTTATTATACGGTGCTGCTGCTATCTGTGCTGTTTGCTAATTTGCAACGTGGATTGTCTGGTTTCATTAATTCATGACCAAAAACATGACGGCTGATTCTGATGTCGTCGACCTAATTCGTCGACGCTGGTCGACGGCATTAAAATTAGCTAAAACTAACCGTGTTTCGGTCCCAGTTGCTGTAACGACACAACCACTGGCACTGGGCATCCACTCCCCGCTTCCTACAACACTTCTCGAACTGGTCATCTGCGTCTGCAATAATATTACCGTCATTGGTTTGTGCCTGAGGTTCTACTGTTTCAGGCTAGGGAATTCGCAAGGAAGTTATATAACCATAAATATGTGATTATTACAATTGTCTCAATTATTTTTTTCTTAATTATTACCTGTACAGAAAGCACTGGTTTGTTCACTGGAAGCAAAAAAACAGAATGTGGTCTTCACATGACAGCAGAAGTCAACGTGGGATATGCATACAAACGGGTCAGCGTAAAATATTTTAAACAATAACAACGAATCAGAGTTGGCTTATTTCGAGTCTATTTTTTCAATTATTCAAAAACTAACATTGCAATGGCAGTACTTCGCACAGAAACTGTGTCGGTTCATAAATGCAGTCCCATTGAGCCACGTATCCGCTATCGAAGGCCAGATTCGAGCACTTTTCGGCTGCGGATGACTGATTTGGCTGGTGTACATCACATCAAATTTGTGATCGGATCGTCTTGGTCACGGAACTTTTTTCTGAGCGTATTTCAAATCTTTGCTGGTGTCATAAATATTACAATATTTCAGATTTCCGGTTGATGACTTCTAAAAAAGACATCAGAAAGTCTCGTAATACGTATGCAATCGTTATTGAAAATTGTGGTGTCGCCAAGGTCGATCCGATGCGACCGCCAAGTTTGATTGCAGCCGGGCCCAGGGCTGCACTTGATGTTTCAAGCGGATTAAACCAATCAAAAGGACCAACAGACAATCGCGGCACCACCAGCTGCCTTGTCATCAAAAATGGTGTAGCCATAACTGTCCATGATTTCAGGTTTGATCGGATCCGGTTTGGCCCAGAAATACGTCCAGCCGAGCACCGCCATTTGCGTCTTTGCTCCGACCAACGGACTTAGATTTCCACCCACAGCACTACCCAGGGACTGAAAAATCTTTGTTATTGAACATTTTTTTTTAGATTCACTTTACATTGTTTCTTGTTATGTTCTATGTTATGTTCATCTCACTATAAAGAGGGAGGACTGTGCCTAAAACAACGCAAAAATTATAGCAAAGTCTGAACATTCGCCAACATCAAGCAAGTATTTGTAGTGTTGACGTGCGGCGATGTTTCGATTCAGATCATCGGCCCTATAAAAATGAGCGGCATACGCCCCCGGCCACGATTGGGCCACCATTCGGCACTCATAGTTGGCCTGCTGCTCTGTCAACGTTGGATCATACCTGAAGCAACAAGGCGAATTGATTCAGCGATTGGCTGGTTGATCTACGAGGTATTGGTCGCACAATGATCATATAAGAATTCATCAAATCAATCCTGATTTTCACGTTCAGTCTCTCGTCTTAACTACTGTGCTATTTGTGATTCTCACAAAACATTTTCAGCTGAAAGTAATCTAGCAGAGCACCCAAGTTGCTGCGGGTCTGAAACATTTTGCTGACTGGATTGTTTGGATTGTGCGATCGCGCAGCGCAACGTCACTGCCCCGTCACTTTCCTGCTTCACGATTCTGGAAAAAATTGACCAATTCTTATGTAGTCATTGTGCGACCAACAGTTACCTAAAACACACCATGATTGAGAACGGAACGATAAAAGTTTTTGTGAATTCAGTGTTTATTATGTTTTTACGCGAACGACAGTGTGATGGGATGACGTAGTTTGTGAAACATTTTTCCCGTGTGAAACATAACCAGGCTGGATTTAGAGTTTTTTTGCCTGGACTGTGGGCCTTCCGGGCTCAGGTTGATATGGAGAAATTTTTATGGGTCGCGAGTGTTTTGGACTAAGCCCTCGACGTGCCAAGGTTCATTGAGATTGGTTAAGGTCGCATATGATGGGTGTGACACAGGTGCAATTACAGCACCACTGAGCCATCCAGCCGACACACACTGCCGTCTGGCCACTGGTATTTTTACTTTCGCGCTGCATTAATTAATGCACATGTAAAGGCAAACTACGCCAACACGAGCCCGATTTCGAAGGTGTGGTGTGTTCAAAACGAATAGAAAGAGAAAACCATCATGCTTCACTTTATATTCTTCAACGTGTAACACTTCCCAAATCAGCAGCCACTTCAGAATGTTTCACTATTCTGCCAGCTGCGAAATCAGGCTCGTGTTGGCGTAGTTTACCTATACATACTGTACAGCCAGCTGCGTGTGAAGCAATTCAGCATCAATATTACCATGCAATCAAACAATGGTTATTCGACATCATTGTACTGTTGTATGCCGCATAGAAGTCGTTTTCGCCATAACCGTACTTTTTCTTGTGTTGGTTACAGTAATCCTGAATTCGGGCATGATTTGTACTTGCTGATCAAGGTTTATACACTACTTTTACCTCGAATTCTTCGTATTTCATATCGTCAGTTTGTGCCAGAGTCACAAACAACAATAACGTCAACACGGAAACGCGACGCGGCGTGAACATGATGAGATAGATTCAGAAGAGCCGACCTGATCTGACTGGAAACGCCTCTTGATATAAAATAAAAATGTTCTTTGTTCATAGAATTTCTTTATTTTATTTTATGTAAAAAATTGCGATTATTTAGCGTTCACTATCAACGGCTTAGCATCGTTATGAATCGCACAGCGAAATTTCTGCTGTTGTCGTGTGTCATACTGTTGATTGCGGTTTGTTATTTCTTCGATCATATTTTACCTCTCCTCTTAATTTTTATGAATTGCAATGCTATGCTATTCTACTTTGGCGCTTCTTTCCAGGTCGTGGCAAAAATGCGTCCATCGAAACGTGCGCCCAAGCACAGCGGTCGATCCGATAGGTTTAGCTCGGGCTTTGGTTCGCTAATTGTGGTTAGTTCCGGGAATAAATTCAAAATGTGAATTCTTATATAAGTTTTCCAGCATTTTTTAAAGATTTTTTTGCGATTTCCCTGCTTCCTTCAGCCAATACCACTTGCGCGTCACAAATCTCAATCAAAGGTTGACCAGCAACATGGTCCGGTGGTTCGAATGAAGAAAACGTGAAATTCATAGTCGATTTATTTCTTTCGGATTTTCGGTTTTTTCGTTTTTTCTTGGTTGTGTGCCAAATTACACCACCACATAATGCTGTTTCAATTGTTTAATCTAGCAATCTAGCATATCACCCGACCATTACACGCATTCTATCATGTAAATTGCTTTTAAATAAATTTTATAGCAGCTCATGAACACGCAGCGATTGAACGCTCAAAAGTGGCGTGAAAAACGTAACAATAAACAAATCACAAAGTTATTGGACTAGGTTTCGGCAGAATCATGTCTCTAAAATTCAATGTCGGTGCACCAAATAAGATTGTCAGACTTCTTGACCTACATGGGTACATAAAAAGCTGTGAGCTGGCATGTAGGTGATGCAAAAGTTGGACAAGATCAACATTGTAATCCTGTGTGGTCTGCAGGCTCAGCACTAATTTTATCAGTTTCATATACATGCGATATCGCTATTGTCGGCCAGGACTCGAACTCCGGCTACTTCGTTGAACTGCCACTCACGCGTCATCGCATCGAGCACGCACTGCTTTCGATGAACCTCGAGTTCGAAATATCGTAGACCTGTCGGCTGCTGACGCTAGTTTGGTTACGGCCCGACTGCTTTTTCCTCTTTTCTCGTCGATGAAAGATCACGAAAAGTGAAATTGACAGTGCTGGAATTAGCGTACAAATAACGCAAGAACTAATAATCATTAGTGCGTAAGATTGACGTGAAATGCACACAACGTCGTTTGTCCGTCGTGATAATGTTTCAATCGGGGTATAGAGTGTGTTGCGTTGCACGTGCGCTAGTGAGATGGAGTTTTTCAGCTTTCGCGCGACAAACACTTGTGTGGATTGTAGGTCGACTTCCTAAATAATTGGTTGAAAACCTTATGGTGTTTATATCAATACAGGGTGAGTTTAGTTAGAAACTTGGGGTGCGATACGTACCGAAATCAGATATTTCCTATCAAATTCCTCATTTGTAGTTCGTCGATTTCGTTCGTCTGTCACTTCGTTTGTGTCACCAAAATCGCCGTCTAGAAACATGTAGGGTTGATTGATTCAGTTTGAGCATTATGTATAATCAAGTTTAGTAACCCAGTCCCAATAACCAGAATCATCTTCAGTTTCACAGTTCGGCATCAGACATGTGCCATTTCCCTGCTTCACCATTCGCAGCGTGCACGTGAAGTACACTGATGTTTCATCGACAAACGCAAACAGTTTCGCTTTCATGCTCACGTACTGACGTTGCAGGTCGGCGTCGAAACGGTGCTCAAAATCACTGAAATATTTCCTTTTTCTGATTTTAATCTAGATCACTCTCCAGCCAGCTTTCTATTTTAGCTGCGCTCAATATCACGCGTGGCAGTATGCGATTCCTAAATTTAGATTGAACTTGCGTTTGGTCTGGGGATTGTGATGCCAGAGAACAAACACTTTGAAGTGATGTTCTGCAGTCAAGCCATAACCGACTGCTCGAGGCACGGTTCGGTCCGGTCCGTTTGACCTGGTCACGTGACTGACGATTCGACTTGCGCAAAGTAATTCCATACAGTCAACAAACAGTCATCATCAGTTGGCTCAAAAGAACACGAACCAAGGCAGGCAAAGCCGGACTGTCACAGTTTTAAAATGTTTCACCAAAGCAATAAGACGTCGTTGGAAATCTATCATGCAGATATTGTTTGTTGTCCAAAAAACAAAGAATGACAACAGCAATATAAAACCAGCCTATAGGTACCTGTCCAGCAATCGCCTGTCGACGGGACATCCCCTGCTGTCAATGATCACGTGTGGGTCACGTCCACTGTACTGACCGATGAGGCGACAATTGCCAACCTGATGCACCAGGAAAATGTATCAGGACGCAATTGGTTTCGACGCTTTGTTTGTAGGTCAGAAACAAGCTTGTGAATTATGCAACAATGTGCTCGGTTGCCAAGAATGTGCTAACCTGGAGACAGTACTCATCCGGCTGATAGGGCACGTGCTCACAATACCACTGATGAGTGACCGGGTCACCAATGTGACCCGAGCGAAATGGCTGGCCAGATTCAGTCTCGTACAACTGAAAAAAATAGGAACCATTGCGACATTTTAGACAAAAAGGAAGCTGTGATATTTTATTGTTTTTGGTAGGCTTGCTTGTCGATCTATTTTTTCGTGAGACGTCTGCCCCCACAACAATTTGCTCGGCAAATCAGCACAAAGCTTTCCCTTCACAAAAAAACAGTGTAAAACGTTACGTCGTAAAGTTGACTGGACATGTGTCACCATGCACTTACTGTACATACATAATGCGTCCAAAAATTGTAAAACTGTGAATGATATCAATAACCACCGCCTTGGATACGTGCGTATCTGACATTTTTTTGTTATCAGCGTTGTATGATCTCCAGAAAAATTAAGAATCTCGGATAATGTTGAAACATATTGCAATCTGAATTTTTGTCCTTGGTACTAAATTTCACCCCTTTGATAGCGTTTATGTCACCATCAAGGGACACATTTTTGTTCGCACGATCCGTTATGACGAGGCGCATCGCAAAGTCGTGTGGGCATTAAATATTACTTTCAGTGATGAAACTGTTGGGTTGAATCTTACTACTCTACGATTGACAAAACTCGGTTTTCACACAGAAAAACAAGCGTGTTTGTTCAGAAATTGGGGTTAGAAATCGCACAAATTACAAATTGGTTCAAACCACAACGAATAATGTCAACAAACTGATTTGCATAATATTTTTATTCGGTGAACGTCGTCTCCAGCATTTCTCACTTGGAACTATAAACCATACTTAGTAACAAACATACATACCTCATAGACGCATCGCGTTCTCTGCACCGCAACTGCTTGATTATTGAGCAAGCGGCCTGATGTTTCACTCAGAGTTGCAACAGTGCCGTTTGGAGGTATGCGTTGCAAATTGATAATAGCGGAAGGCGGGTAGACAAACTCGGAATTCTCGTCATTTTGCACTTTGTGCTCGAAAAAGCAGGAAAGTTCGATGATTCGGTCCAAATCGGTGAATATGGCTTCGGGATGGAAGGATAGCACAACGCTACCCGTTATGTTGACACCGTTGGCTGGGCTGGTCACGCTGTGATGTTTGGAAGGTGTGAATTGAAAGCGTGTGGTAAAATGACGGAAACATGAGGCTTTTACTGTTATCATGCCCATTCATACTTCCCACAAAAATTCTACGATGGATTACCTGCTCAGTTCATTGTGCCTCACGAGCGTATATCAAATCAGCACACTTGCAGCATGCAATGATGTTTCATGGCGAATATCTGTTCGCAGCGCTATACTTTATCAGAACTCGAATTTGGTTTGGGGACCGTTTGCGAAAATCGGACAGACAAATACTTGGGGACGGCCATAAGATTTCAAACTAATTTCCGCTGGCACAACATCACGGCACATTTTCAAGCAATTTGCACGAGTGGTGCACGTGCACCAGGCCAGACACTCCGATATCACCCACCGTGTTCTCAACAATCCGCATTCCTCCACTGGTACCATAATTGACACGTGATTCAGCAAATTGGCCACATGCACACAATTGTGCGCTGTGTCGTTGTGTGCGGTACCCAGTTTGAATACAACACCCTGAATTGGGCAACGAAATAATAATGGGCGGTATTGAATCTGTATTGATGATGTTTGGCCTTTTTTATTGACCGACAAAAGTGCACCAGGGCATCGTCAGTGCAAGGTCACCACGTTGACTCAAGTTCCACGTGGATCTTCGGGTGAAATAAAACTGAATTTTGCGACAAAAAAGATTACATTTCAGCTTGTCAAACCTAACACCAACGTCGAACCTCAAACGGAATCGGCGCATAGAACGCCACCAGAATCGCGTCCGGTGCACATATTATCTCCGGCGTCCCATCGATTGGACTTTCTTCCGTCGTAACTTCCACCTCGTTTGACTTCATGGTGCTTGTTTCAGCCGGCGTTTGCAAGGGAGGACCCCCAAAGGCTCCACCTCCCCTGCCAGCCTCTGTTCGGAGGAGACAATTCAAGGAAACGGATATCAGAAGGATATATCGATAAAGCTGATTTGAGTTCGTCTGATGTTTCATAATGGATTTGCGCTTTCAGGTCACCATATGGGATGTATAGTGTTTGGGCTGAAAGAAACAGACACATTCAAACACATTTTCAAAACAAGGAGGCATTTGAACGCTTCTGTCATGTCAAGTTCACATCAAAGTTCAAAATCAGAGTTGTCACGTGAAATCAGTCGGTCACAAAACTACACAAACATCAATTTCTCTCTCCCTCGAAAATAAAAGTAAAAAGAACAATGCACAAAAAAGATGCGCTATACAAACAAAGTAAAAGTGCCGCAACCCATTCAAACTTTCACAGGACAACAATATGAAAGGGACGTTGACATGTGCGTTTTCATGATTGAACGGCTATCAAATGAATCACGTGTCTGACCAAGAAAGATTACAAAGACAGATTGGTGTTACAGTCAACCCTCTTTATACTGATATAAACGGGACCAAGGTCACATTTGTCACTATTAAGATTTAACACGACAAAGAATTTGCCAGTTGTTCTTACAGGGCACATTTTGCACGCAAGAAATTTTGTTGAAAGTGGAACAGTGCGTTTTGTGGATAATGAATATGCTTAGTACCATTTCAGACGTAAAACTTCAATACCAACAACAAATCAAAACGTTTCAAAAAAGTTTGTCACTATTGCACAATATACAGTAGAGTTTCACTAAAAAGAGGGTTCACTGTACACGCATTTGAAATCATTTGGAAACTGAAAGTTTTACTGGACTATTATTATATGTATACATGGAATTCCTTAGTGCAAGCGCTGTCCTGTCATTATCTTTTCCGTACTATTGAACATGTCATGCCCCAACAAACATTGAAATGCGTGATTGAAAGTTACATAGAAAGTAAAATGCATAAATCTTGCAACCGTGCGCTATTATGATAATAAATGAATGGATTGACATGGATTTATTGTAATAGGCAGACACAGCAATCAGTCATGTCCAAACGTGATAATCTGATTTGACAGGTGCACGCATTTGTGCGTGATGAACGGGAATAAGAACGGCGGTAGAAACAATTTCATTGTTTGTGCTGGAATGATGGATGGAGTGGATACTTGAGTGAAATTTATGATTCTTCAAGCTTGGATAGCGTAGAGACGGCTTGAAACTGAGGACACACCGCTGACAGGCAAAATCGGGCCAAACAAACAAAACCGTTACAAAGTCGCACAAAGTGTTTCGGTTGACTTTACAATCACCAATCTTGTACAGGACGAACCAAGGACACGTACAAATTTCGATCACACTTGCAATTACCTCGAATTCATAATGTCCCATCCACTGCAATCGAATCGCTGAACAAGACCACAACACAAAAGTTACAAATAAAAGGAACACGGGAGACTGTTTGAAATTAAATCATGATTGAGACATTGAATTTTTTAAACATACAAATGTTCCCATGATGATAATACAGTTCAGAACACCTTCAGTTGGCAAAAACATGCACATTTATTTTGTATACCGTCAAGTGAATTTGGCGACCATATTGAACAAACATGCGGTAAATTACCGACCAATGAAATGCCTATGCGTGCGTTGGGGTATTTCTCTAAAACTTTATGCATAAATTTTATGTGCCACGGACGTGTATGTACACTTACTTTATTTCTGTAACAACATTGATGATGATCTAATTAAATTCGGAAAAACTTTTTATCCCACGTAAACGTCTTGAATGCAGACTTGGAGCCGAAAAATCAGCGGAAAGATTTGTTTTCGCACACAAAAAATAATAAAATACATTTACATGAGGCGCATAAAACGTTTGCCATGAAAACGTAAACTTTCTGTGCCTATTTATCGATGTGCGTGGAGCAAAGAAGAATGCATGATACTACAATTACGCAATAAAACTGTTTCATACATATCTTGCTAAAACGTTTTTATGACCTGCAAACTACAATATTGTGATGAAGAGCAAAAACGGTATTGAAAAATGTCATGTATGATAATGTCATAAAGCAGAAACGAGCAGTATACAACAAGCCCACATTCTTTGCTTCTATTACGTTTATGTTCAGCTGGGGAACTATATGGTAAATTGAATTGTGGGCAGAAGTTTTTCTGTGAGTGGAAGTTCTGCTCAACTAAAGTGAAGTGCATGCACCATAATTTCTTTTTGATTTCCTTAGTGTCTTAACCGACAAAAAATAACGAATGAAACATCAGTATACATCGGAGTACGACAGCTTGGTCCTTCGGGCTGGGTGGTTTCGCACTAACAAACGAGCAGCACCCGGCGTCGTTTTTATCGGAGCAACTTCACTGACCAACTACATAACTTTTTCAACCACAACATCATCCTAAAAGGATTAAATCACAACTTGGAAAACGCACTTCTAAGCTGTCAACAGTTTCTGTTAAAATACTCGTACAATTCCCGCTTTGTAAAACGCCCGTGTAAAAATAATGACAAAGAACTGAAAAAGTGAAAACATCTGATGTAATTATGACTTGAAAAACTTGACAGACACCTGGTCTTGAATGCTTTGAATGTTTGGCGCCAATGTCACAACTTGTAAAAATTGAAACGGAAAACTTCTTCATAACAGTCTTCTCTGTGTATTTTCCCCGCGCGAAGAAGGCAAAAAACCCTTCATTTCATACAAAAGGCAAGAAACAACAAGAACAAATGCCGCGCTCATTGCTTATCTGTCACTTTCATCTCAAAAGGAATGCTGTCCAAGTGATTATGGCTGTTGAGAAATGTTGATTATGGCTGTTTGAATCTAATGACAAGGTTACTCTGCAATGGAATACACATGTACTTGTGCAGTTAGCACGAAAAGCAGTTCTGTGTACTTACATGAAGAAAAACAGCACAGGCGGGATGAAACTTTGGTAACATTCAAGTTTGACAACTGACATTCAAGTACCACTGACAGTTCTGTTAGGACATAAACCTCGCTATGAAACATCAGCTTATTATCATCTCAGTGCATCACGTGCATCCAACGTCTCCAACGTATCCACGGGCTGTACCCTCGTCGAATCAGCCATTTTATCACGAATGATGGGAACCTAGATCGTTTCAACGTTTATAAACGTACGATTACATTTGGGAGGAAACAGGATTTTGGCATTGCGAAGAAATTCACTCCAAAACCGGCTAAAACTATTCCGAGAAATGGAAGTTCTATTTTCAAAAAGCAAGATTGCAGTAGTAAAAGTGTAAAAAACGGTCAAAATGTTGTTGTTTGCTGTGTATTACACTCATTCCTCCCGCACAGGTGTTTTTCCAATCCAAAAAAAGTTTTATCAATGTTTACGACGTTAGGATATCGTTGTGGTTCCGGTTTCAACCGAGTGCTAACAATTGGAACTGGAACCTGTTGTCCGAACTCGCAAGTGAAAAAAGAACTTCCAATAAAGTTATGTTACAGTAACAGTAGAATGTTGGGGGTAATTCCACACCAATTATGCGTTTGCAAACCACCCCGATCTTATTGTTGTTTTACTTCTAAATGTTGTTTGTTGGCGGCAGTTTCTTTTTTGCGCAAGGCTTTCAAGAGCACTACAAAACTTTCGTCTTCTTTGCGTGTCAAGTTCAGACAAATTGTTCTTTTGTGAAATGAACGCGTCTCTGGAAGAGGGAGAAAAATAGAATAGGGAGTCATGGTCGTGTGCCACTGCACTGATCGACTTCACACTGAAACACGGAACTTCACGTGGAGAAATGGTTGCGGAATGCGTAAAATAGAGGCCATGAAATTACAGTTTGAGAAGATATAGGGTAAACAAAAACTCGACTTTAACTAGACGAAATAGCGAGGTTTTTTTGACTATCGCAAAGCAAATATGAAGAACTTGAAAATATGGGGCAGTTCTTGTGAATATTCGTTTTTTTGGTTTTCTGTGAGAGATCTTGATGATGCTTCTTTTCCGAAAATAGTGATTTCGATACGTTTGCAAGATGCACCAGTGAATCAAACCTAAAAGAAGTTCTGATATATAAGAACTACGACCATTGTATTATGCCGCATATGTACATGTGTACCTTCCAATCTATTCAGCATTTCAGTATACTGATGAACTGGATCCATAAATTTGATTGATGTTTCCCAAGAAACCGCAGCGATAAAATATCACGTATATTTGTCTGGCCTTTCAGGCCCGTGAAATATACAAATCTAAAAATGCTGGTAAAAAGGAAATCCAATCGCTGATATGTCACCGCCACGAGATCTACTGTACACGGGAGGCTGAGCCATTTCACCGTTACTCGACTCAGACGTGGAGCGAACTTATTGAAGTTAGTTCAGTGTTTCAAATTGCTTCACAGCCACGCAGTTGAGTGCTCTGGAGCCTAAAGAGTTCTCCATTTGGTTGAGCACTCAGCTCAGCTGTGTGGCTGTGAAGCAGCCTGAAACATTGTACTAATATTGCTGCATGTCTGGGTATTCACGAAACGGTGGAGTGGGGAATTGAGTGGAAAGTTGAATGGAACGTACAGTGGAAAACTTGACTGAAAAGTTGGGTGGATCGCTCGCATTCCATTTTGCCATGTTTCAACACAACCGCATCCATTCCACTCAACTTTCCATTGAACTTTTCACCGAACTTTCCACCCAACTTTCCACTCAACTCTCCACTCAACTTTCCACTCCACCCTTTCGTGAATACCACCCAGTCGAGAAACGGTTGAAGGGCTCTCAGGCTCTGGTATACTGTAGATTTCGCTTCGGTGACGTCAGCGCTTGGATGCTTCTCTTTTTAACTCAGTTTATTTTTTTAATATTAATAAGCATCTTTGACCACACCAACGATTTCCACCGAAAGGGAGAAATCTCCGCATTTGTTGAAACAAACGGGACACAATATTGAGCACATATTTGGGCATACCGTACAAAATTTCACAAAACAAAACAATTAGCCAAATAACACTATCATCACCCAGTGTCCACACGCAGAGCCAAAACCAACCTCCTTTCCCCCCCCCCCCTTCTTCCTGGTTGGGGATGACTCGGTCCGCCACCGGCTGGTGAAGGCAGCGCAAAATTCGAAACCAAGGAGCACGTTAATTCCTTTTCAGATGTACAGCCGAAATTGACGATCGCTATTCTGGGTTTCAATCTGCCGTCAAGTTCCCAGGTGGTGGCTGGTGCCGACGCCCACCCCCGCATTCGATGTGGTGATCATGGGCTATCTTTTCAAAAAAAAGAAAAGGCCTCAGTCGGGTGCAAAGGTCGGTGGAAAGCTCAGTCGACAGCTCAGTGTGATCAACTCTCGGTGTAAACGCAAAACATTCCACGTTAATAACAGGCAATCTTTCACGCTTACACCGAGCTATGTCGACTGAGCTTTCGACCGAACTTTACACCGACCTTCAAGCCCAACTGACCTTTACACCGTTTCGAAAATTCCACCCCATGTCACTATAAATAGGGCAGACCTCGGCCTGCTGTACCGACGACAGCATCGTCTTGGTAGCAACATCATCCTTGTAGAGCATCGACATGGAACTCTCGTTGTGGACTGCTGTCGTCCCGTGTCTGTCTGCCGGCTGCCTCTGGCCACACTCCGCCGACTCCGCGTGCGCTCTCGAGCCTTGTATATCGCGGCTGTTACGTATCGTTTTCATTATTACTTTTTCGTTGTGGCTGACAGAAGTCAGCTAAATCGGCGGTACTGTTGTTACTGGGCTTGGGGAT
>JASAMV010006556.1:0-16805 GCA_030248065.1 Rhynchonema sp. JSB1_4
CCGGATCTTGTGTAAAGGTCTTTGCGAAAGCGTGCAGATAAAATTTGAATTTGAATTTGCTTTTCTATCATTTGAGAAGCAAGTTCAGTTGTCTGGTACAGACACTCGAACAGTGTAGTTCCTGGTCCGGCGGGGGAATTAGTGTACCTCCCTACTTTTTCGGAGGGGAAATTAGTGTACCTCCTTGCAGTGTTGGAGGTACTCTGGAAGGGGGGATACCTACTGTACCGCGCTCGGAGAGGGGGGATACCTACTGTACCAGAGCCGATGGCCTGGGGGGGTTATGTACCTGGGGGGGTTTGGGGGGAGGGGTTAGGTTTTGGGGTGAAAATTTTTTATGTGTTTATTATGTGTGGAATCGTGTGAAACGTAGTATTTGCGCGCGAATTTCGGGTAATTTGAGGTAAAAACCACTGATTTTGCACTAATTTCGGCCATTTTGGTCAAAAATTGGCACTTTTGTCGGAAATAGAACCCGGGGGGTCTATTTTTTCACTGGGGTCATTTTGGGGGGGGGGGGTTCAATTTATGGGGGGGGGCAATTTTTGGGGGGGTTATATTTTTCATTTGGCCCCCGACGAAAAAAATCATTGTTAATAATGCCCATAAAAATGGCTTGTTTTCGGTATTTTCTAACTTCAACAACGGCAATTATGCTTAAGAAGCTGTATTCTGTTGTGTACGCAAGCTTAAACAACGTTTGACACAACAACACAGCCCTACCATACCACTAATCTGTGGTACGGTGAAGGTTGGGGTGGGGTTCTATTAATGGGGGGGTTCTATTTTTGAGTTCGAGCCATTTAGGGGGGGTCAATTAAGGGGGGAGTTCTATTTCCGACAATACGGTACTGTACCATGCCAAACATCGGGGGGGATACCTACGGGACCAGGCGAGGGGGGATACCTACTGTACTGGGGGGGGGCTACCCCCCCAAACCCCCCCCCCCACCTCCAACCCTGCCTCCTTGGGGGGGAAAGGGGGAAGACCCAAAATCAGGAAAAAGTCGCTTTTTGAGGTAAAAATTTGACCTACCATATTCCCTAAAATAGAGCCCCCCCCAAAAAATACAGCCCCCCAACTTGGAATTCCCCGTTTGGGGGTCGTAAAGTCAAGTTCTTGTATACGACACATTATGTACAACGTTTGTGGTTGAGTATATGATGACGTAAAGCCTTTTATGGAAGATCTGCACCTAAAAACACTCAATAATGACCAGTAACACCCTGACAGAACTCCATTTGAGGGGCATTTTTGGGAACATTTTTTGACATTTTGGGCAGCGAAAAAATACAGCCCCCCAAAAATACAGCCCCCCCCCTAAAAGGGGTCAGTGAAAAAATACAGCCCCCTTGTATTTTAGGAAACCTAAAATACAAGGGGGGCTGTATTTTTTCACTGACCCCTTTTAGGGGGGGGCTGTATTTTTGGGGGCTCTATTTTTTCACTGAACCCTTTTAGGGGGCTGTATTTTTGGGGGCTCTATTTTAGGGAATACGGTATTTTTACCCCTTTTTGGAAAAAATTCTTCATAAAAAGGGTATTTTGGCGACTTTTGACAACATTGACCTAAAAATCACACATTTTAGGCCTAAAAATGCCCATTTTAGGCCTAAAATGGTCATTTTACCAATACCAGGTATTGGGTACCCACAGCCACAGTGTAGTTCCTGGTCCGGCGCGGCGGTTAGTGCACCTACCCGTTTTTTCCGTGCGGCGGTTAGTGTACCTCCCTGGGGGGGAAGGGGGGGAAGACCCAAATTCAGGAAAAAGTCACTTTTTGAGGTAGAAAATTTGACCGATTTTTGGCCCTTTTTGGAAAAAATTCTCCATAAAAAGGGTATTTTGGCGACTTTTGACAACATTGACCTAAAAATTACCCATTTTAGGCCTAAAAATGCCCATTTTAGGCCTAAAATTGCCTATTTTAGTCAAAAATTGAGGCGGTTAGTGTACCTGGCGCAGCGGTTAGTGTACTAGTGTACCTTGGTCGCGGCGGTTAGTGTACCTTAGGGGGGGACCCCCCTCCCCCCCAGGAACTACACTGGGTACCCAATACCACACCCTCTAAGGGGTAGGTACCTTGCAGCCACCCCTTGGGGGGGACGAACGGAAGCGAATCGCTTCTGTTTTGTCTTTGTTTTATCTGTGATCATGAAGCAAATCTTAGAGCAGCACTTTTTGCTCGAGAATTTAGCTGGATATCTCTTGTTTCTCATGATCACAGCCTTTCGTGTTTCAAAAGCCAAAGACTCAAATGATCAGTAAACACGAATACCAGTGAGTCAAGTGTTCAACAGTTACTTGGCGACCCACCAGCTCGCAAGTTGTGACCATCACAATAAATCAACAACGCGCGAAGCGCAAATTTTTTGTATTTTCGGGGCTAAAACGCTTAAGAAAGTAAAGTTGGGATACCCTAGGGCTATATGGTATATTTTTTGCTACTAAACCCTGAAATCTTAGTAGCAAATTGCTACTAAACCTCGATTTTTTAGTAGCAACAGGAAATTTTTAGTAGCAAATTGCTACCATTTTGTAGCAAAAAAACTATGTGCCGAATCCATCAGAAATTTTAGTTTTTTAACAAAAAAATCCTTATTTTCAGTAAAATATGTCACTTGAGAAGCTTCGAATCGGGGTGCCCGGCCTGGCCCGATCCAAAAGCCCAAAATGGCGTTCCGGCCGGCCCGATTGCGACCTCTGATACCCAGCGTTCGTGCATATTCATCAACATAGGGTACACCTCCTACCCTGTGTTAATGAATATGCACGAGCGTATGTGATTATTACAACAGGGGAATAAACCACTTGCAAACGCTTTTTTAGGTGTTGGGAACGCATCGTGTATTTTTTTTCAGATTTAGGTCAGTGAAAAAATGGAGCAACTTGCTGAAAAATCTGCCACTTTTGTGACAAAATGCCCATTTTTTGCCAAATTTGGGGTTTTTCATTTTTTTTCGTGAAGCTCATTTTGCCTCACTTTTTCGCGATTTTTTACATGCATTGGAGACCGTGAGTAGGGTTAGAGAGATGTCGGGTGTCGGGTGCCAAAAAAGTGTAGGTGTCGGGTGTCGGGTACCTCCAGATGTCGGGTGTCGGGTTTTTTGGGACCCGACACCCGACACTTACGGTTCAAAACATCAGTTTTGCTGAGAGAAGAATTTTGAGATAAAATTTTCTTCGAACCAAATATTTCCGAAGACGCAGAATGTGACATTTTGGTGTTTATTTCGTGCGAAAATACTTGAATTCAGTAACTTGAGCCAAAAAATTTCACTAATGATGCAAATGAGCAAAAATTTGCCTGTTTTTTGTTCCAAAAACAGATGTCGGGTGTCGGGTTTTTTTCAAAAACTAGGTGTCGGGTTTTTTTGCAACTGTCGGGTGTCGGCTTTTTTCTCAGATGTCGGGTGTCGGGTACTTCCAGATGTCGGGTGTCGGGTGCCCCCCCCCCCGACCTCTAACCCTAACCGTGAGTAAGAATTGTGAACGTTTACAAAATGGTTATTTTTATCGTTTTTGACCTCCAAATGCCTTCTTCAATGCATTTTGGAGCAAATGTAGCTGTTTTTTCGTGAAAAAGGGGAGAAAAGATAATAGCAAAAAATATTCTCGCCTTTTGTCCACGGATGTAAATTACTGATTGACGCATGTGCAATGTGTCACCACAGTAATCACCGTGTGCAAGTTCAGTCATTTGCAGGCGCTCCGCTCCACATCCTTAGCTAAAGGCCGCTTGGCTGATTGATATCGGATTCACAGATATTTTGTTTGTGTGTCGCTAATTGAATCGCACAGTATGGGCGATGAGACGACGACTGCCGGCTCGTCAGTGCAGGACGACGGTGCCGGAGACGGGGGAGGTACTGAGATGACAATCAAAATCAAAACAACAAAGGACAGTTTCGATTTCAAAACGGCTGAATCGGCCACTGTTTCCGAGGTCTGTTTGCTGCGTTACTTTCGTTTTTCTCTCGCTTTTATTGTGTTTTCATCATTCAATGATATTTTCAGTTAAAGCAACAGTTATCCGAAAAAGTATCGGCTCCACCCGCCCAGCTTTGCTTGATCTTCTCCGGCAAGATACTGAAAGATGGCGATAAAGTGATTGATACGGGAATCAAAGACGGCATGGCCGTGCATTTAGTGATCAGGGCTGCAAAGGTTTGCATTCAAGAGACATCTGCAATAACTATTTTGAAATCACGACCCATTTGGACTTGGGACTGAAACGGCTAAGACCAGTGGTGTCGTTGGGGGGGGGGGGACGGGGGGGGGGGTTACCCCCCCCCTAGTATCCGGTATCCGGTATCTTGATTTTTTCACCCAGGGGTATCCGGTATCCTGACTTTTTGTCCAGGGGTATCCTACCCTAAAATTTTTCCGAAAACTGTAAAAATAGCCCATTTTTACCTCCAAAATGCTCAAAATCGCTTGCTAGCGCAAGCATAACCCCCAAAATGACCATTTTTTGCGCTTTCAACACCGATTTTGCTCAATTTTCCTCTAAAAAATTGACCTTTTTTTGAACAACCCCCCCTGGGTATCCGAGATTTTTTATTTTAGGGAGCAACCCCCCCCCCTGGTATCCGAGATTTTTCATTTTGGGTATCCGGTATCCGAAATTTTTGGATTTTGGGTATCCGGTATCCTGACTTTTTGATTTCCCAACGACACCACTGGCTAAGACTGTTTGCGTTTGAAATTCAATGAAAGGGTGGTTCACAATCTAATTTGCATTCTTTTAGCCGGGTGCGCCCAGCAGCACCGCTGCCAGCACAAATGCAGCAACCCCATCGTCGACGACACAAACCACATCACCACCAGCAGCCAATCCGACTGTGGTGCGACCTTTGTCACACTTTTTCTTTCAGTTTTAGCGACTAACTTTCAATGGATGTTTTCATTGCAGCCTCCGTCAACAACACCAGGTGGCGCAGGTACGAATCCGTTCGAATTGCTTGGTGGCATGAACATGGGCGGAGGAATGAACATGAATGCAATGCAACAACAGGTTGGTGTGCTCATGATGCTATTAATCGTTATTGAAGAAAGAAAAAACGTTAACTGCAGTTGATGCGCAACCCGGAAATGATGCGACAAATGATGAACCATCCGTTGATGCAAAGTTTGTTCGATAATCCGGATATTTTGCAGCAAATGCTCATGAGCAATCCGCAGTTTCAACAAGTGGTTGAGGTTTGCCGATCTTTCAAATTGCTTAGTGCAATTCACCCTGCTCGCATTTTGATATAAAGCTCATTCTGGGGTGCCTTCTATCAGTTTTCCACGCAATTTCGTTACAGCGCAACCCCGAAGTTGGTCACCTGCTCAATAATCCAGAAATGATGCGACGGGTAAGTGCGTATGAAGATAACTGTCGGCACATTTTGCACTGCACCTCTCATCACAACAACATACCGTGTGTCTTGATTATTTGCAGACAATGGAAGTGATGAGAAATCCGAACATGTTTCAAGAAATGATGCGCAGTAATGATCGAGCTGTTAGCAACCTGGAGGTGAGGATCGATCTATATGACTCAGGTTTTTTAAATGGGCCAGTGGCCTATTGGTAGCTCATTCAGAATTTTTAGTGGCCCAATGAGCCACCATTAGTGGCAAAAAATTCTGCTAGAAGTAATTCTTGTGGCCACGAAAGTCGAAGCAAACTACGAATAAACCGTTACACTTTCAGGGCATTCCTGGCGGTATGGCAGCGCTGCAGCGACTGTATCAAGACGTACAGGAGCCACTACTTGACGGAGCCACTGATCAAATGCGGGGCAACCCGTTTGCTACGTTGCGACAGGGCGCTAATGCTGATGATAATACCAGTGGGTGGTGATGATTGCTTTACAGAACTTGCTAAATTTTCGATCTGGTTCTATTTCGAGCCTCTTACTTTATCTTCATTGCAGCATCCACCAGCCAAAACGCGGGCGTCGAGAACCGCGACCCCCTGCCCAACCCCTGGGGTCCTCCACAGCCGGCGGGTGGCACACAACAACCAGGCGACAACCCCACAGTTAATAACCCAATGGCGTCGTTGTTTGGTGGCAATGAGACGGCACAACAAGCAGTGAATGGCGCGCTGATGCAGCAGATGATGCAGTTGATACGACAGAACCCGGATGCTCTCGCGCAGGTCGAACATTTGATGATGCCTTCAATTAATTTCTGTAATTTTTTGCTTCAATCTTTGGTGTGTTGGCTAATAGTGCTGTCCTTCTCATACTGTTGTACACATTTCCTCACAGATGATGGGCGCCGATTCGCTACCGGAAGCACAGCGCGCTCAACTTCGTGAGCAGTTGCCAAACATGATGGTTGGTTTGGTTGTGGGGGTGTTTTGCGAAATGACCTCCTCATTGTATTATTTGTTGTTGTAATAATAATTTCGCAATAATGTGCTAGATTTGTTTGATTGTCGTCACGACAGGAGCGAATGTCGAACCCAGGCGTGATGCGTGCCATGTCCAATCCGCGTGTGATGCAGGCACTGCAACAACTACAGGACGCTATGCGCACACTGCAGCAAGAGGCACCTGAACTGGCACAAGTGTACGTTCATTTTAATGGGCTTCTCGTTTTTGTGTGGTTCCGCACGTCTTTTGTTTGCAGCTTTGGTCTGCCGTCGTCCCTACCGACGATGCCTGGATTCCCTGGCCTAACGACACCAGCTGGCACTGGCACTGCACCTGCAACTACTGGTAAGCTGATTTATACAGATCAGATTTCGTTCAACATTTTTGACAAGACACTTTGAAAAAAGGAGGGGAGAAGTTCATGTCCAGTCCGTGAAATTTTCCCACATCCACGTTTGTGTTCCAACCGATCACAGGTGCGCCCACCGCCAACACTAATACATCAACCACGCCGACAGCACAGGCACAAATGCCAAACGAAATGCTTGCAGCCATGCTTAGGGGCATGGGAATGGGGGTGAGATTTATTTTTGATGCATTGTGGCGACCGTCTTTAGTACTCACTCCGTTTGTGGTGGTTAGACAATTATTATGTTGGGTAAAATGTGTTCAGGGCGCGATGGCTCCACCGGCGGACAACCGACCACCTGAGGAACGCTACCGTGCCCAATTGGAGCAATTAGCCGCCATGGGATTTGTGAATCGTGAAGCAAACTTGCAAGGTTAACGCACACAATTAGCAATGGCTTGTTTCACAGAATGGTGTCAGCTAGAATTGCGATATTTTCAGCTCTGATTGCGTCGTTCGGCGACCTTAATGGAGCTGTTGAGCGTTTGCTTGGCCAACCATGAAGCGAACCCCTGTTCGTACACTCAGTTCATTCTTGTTTGCTATCGAGAGAATTCTATTTTTCCACCACCACCGTTGATTGTGTTCTTATTGTTTTGTGATGCGATGACTTTGTTGTTGAACGTTGAATATTATCTATCCGTTTTTAGCCACTCATGTGCCGTTCACTCAATCAGTGTACCGTGCATTCTGCAGCTAATGTTTACAATTATTGTACTTTTTTGGTTAGATAATTCGGTTTGATTTGGGTTCTAAAAGTGTTGTTGTTTTGTAACATTAAAATGCACTTGCAGAGGGTACCAGTTCGGGTACCTTCTTGTATTTTAGAAATCCCAGTTTTACCTAATTGTTTTCCGTCACACAGGATCAGTTACTAAATTCAACAAAAACTACGCCATAAATGCGCTAGTTGTTGAATTGCGTATGTTCTTATCTGCTCTGATTGATGCGTGTCCCTGAAACGTGTTCTCATTGAAGTGCGTGCGCCAACCATCGTTCTCGCAAAGCAAGCCGTCTGTCTTTGTGAGACCTTTTTTATAAACTTGTGTGCACGAAATCGTCGGCTGGTGTGATTTCGTCAAGAGCAACCGGCTTATATTCATGTCGTCAACGCTCATCGCCAACTCAGCGAAAACCATAGTTATATTTTCATTCAGGGCTGCTTGAGCTGACGATTGAACAATTCGCTGAGTTATTATGCCGATGATGTATTGTGGCGCAGCTGTTTTCAGTGCGCAGTTGCTGTGATTGAAAGGCTTGCTCCACTAACTGCAAGTTCTCTGAAATTTACTTGCATATTTTTCGCTCTCTTTCGGACTTCTACTTTAGCTGTCTCTAATTATGCCGCACGTCAAATAACTTCGATGCTTTTTGGTTGATTGTTTCGATACCGTTGGTTGGTGTCCATACAAGTGGGATATACGAACTTTAGTTGTCATTATCACAATATTTATTGAATGTGAATCTTCTATTATCATACCTGTCTACTTGTTATCAGCGGTGTGCGTTTGTGTGATACTGTTTGTTGCGAATATTATAATACGTACCTGATTCTTGCACCTGGAATGAACCCATAAAAATAAGTTGCTGAACATTTTATTCCAATTGCCAGCTGAACGCATTTTATTGTCAACTAATCGTCAAGCAAAGTTAGTGCCTAGGTACACTTGGCAGTCTGTCCCCCGTCGACTGCCAGTGCATGTCCACAGATGAACCCACTTTGTTGGTTGTCACACAGAAAGTAGCACGCTTCGGCGATGTCCTTCGGTTGACCCCAACAACCGAGCACTCCATTTTTCGCCCCCAATTTCTCCAATCGGGTGTCGAACGGCTGCGATTCGTCGGGCTCGGCGTATTTGAGATGATCGGTCAACATCGGTGTGAGTACAGCACCCGGTGCCACTGCGTTCACTCGCACGCCTTGTGCACCAAGCTCGCATGACAGGGCACTGTCAACAAACGGGCAGTGTTAGTGCTGGTGAGTGGTGAGCACGACAACAAGGCAACGGTGATGGAGAGAGTTCTCGTGTGCCACAGAAAAGCTCGCAGTTGATCGGGCAAAATAATTTACTCTTCATGTCTTTTTGTGAAACATCACCTTTTCTGAATCTATGCAGCTGCACACCTTAGGTATGGCAGCGGAATCTGTTGGTTGCTGCACCGCTGAGTGCTTTTTGATCCTGTCCGATCAACCAAGAGTGCTCCAGTGGCCCATCAATGTGGTGAAATTCCAGTATTCCTAGCTTCATAAGTTCCTACTTTTTACAGTGTCAAAACGTTCGCATCCATTCCTCGTAGCACAAAGCGCAACTGACTATGTCAATGACGTGATTGCCCCCTTTGATGCTGCATAACCGGGACGATTTGAGCCAGGTTTCTTGGCACAATCTGAGCTGATGTTGACGACAGCGCCCTCAGCAGTGACCAGCATCGGGGCACACAACTTGGTGAGCAGCCAGGGTGCACGCAGGTTGACAGCTATGGTTTGGTCGAAGTCCGACAAGCTCATGTTTCTTAGTGACCTAACGGTTAAAATGCCTGGAACTGACACTTCTAAGTTCTCGTTGTTTGAGCATAACTGACTCAGGCTTCGACAATACCGATCGCATGAACGTGCGTGCACCGTGACAATGCTGCACCATTATCAAGCACAGGGTGTCCAGTGTGCACGATGTATTGCAGTGCTCTCAATATGGCTCATCTGTGGTCATAGTGCACGACAGACAAGCTCGCGCACGTAAGTTAGAACGTGGTCTGAATTTGTACCGATAATCAAAACCCCAGTTTTGTAGCCGTTGTACGTATCAATACAAAATGGCTCAAATGATCCGATCCCAAGGACTGTGCTTTGAAACATCACGAAACGGTAGCGTATAATATGCTGTTGTCCGCATGCAGGTAAGTTGTGAACACAATTGGCTGGCAGCCAGATTGAGCTTGACGATCAACATACAGTACATGTACGAGCTGTGTCTGTCGTCCCACGACCACAGTGACAAACTTGGATCAGGGTACGTGCCCTTTTTATGCCCATTGAGCACTAACTAAGTGAGTGCGTGGATACCACCCTTCGATGCAGCGTACGATGCACGTTTGGCACTGGTCTGTTTGGCGTTCACCGATCCAATATTGACCACAGCACCGTTGGCTCGGATGAGCATCGGGGCACACAGCTTGGTGAGCAGCCACGGTGCACGCAGATTCACGCCAATCACACGGTCGAAGTCGGTCACACTCGTGTCAGCCAGCGTCTTGAATACGTGCACACCTGCGCACGGCCACTTGTGTGTTTGCGGCTTAGACTGTTAGGCTTGTTAGATTTAACCTTTGGCTGGCCTGATCTTGGACATAGATCATACGCACGGTTTAGTACACACATTACACACATCGTTTGCCACGGATCAACTCAATCGTGATATATCACATTTCGTCAATGTTTCAAACCAAAAGACACAGGTTCAGTTGTCATTACCATACCCATAACGAAAAGGTAGTCGTTTTTTGCCGCCACCGACCTGCGACATTCAACAGCGCGTGCAACTGCTGATGTTTCCCAGCGATGACGGCGATTGTGCTTTCGATTTGTTTGGCATCGGTCAGATCGACACGGTGGAATTCGGCACAATTCGTGTGCTCGGGCGCTTTCAAATCGATACCTGTTTTATTTATTCAGCATATAAATTTCTTTCCCCGCAGCGTCAAACTGTAATGTGAACATTCTCACCGATCACATGGTAGCCTCTTTTCGTGAACAATTCAGCGCATCCGGCTCCGATACCGCTCGAAGCGCCGGTGATCAACGCAACACGTGTCATTTCTGTATTCGCTTCGTTTTTTGATCAGTTCGTAAAATACCTATCAATTGGGAAGGTGCTTATTTCAACGTTGTCGTTTGCAGCACGTATGAGCAACGCTTGGTTTGATTTGGCTGTGTCAGCAAGCACAGTTGTTGGACTGCTTTGCTCTGTAGTCCGCGATGCCAAGTTCACATCAATGCATGCTGTGGCCTTGTGTTGTTGTTATGCGCTGTCTCTTATCGCACACTTCTATCTTCTCCCCATTTGCGTGAAAGAGAAACCCTGTTCAGCAACCATGGACAACGTTTCGTGCGTCGAGGTATATGTACAGTATATCACATTACAATATTTATGTGCATAAGTGGTGAATTCCTTCTTTTGTACTTGTGGTTTGCACGCATAGTATCTGTGTTTCGCTTCGTTGCAGTTCAAGCACAAAACATATTCTGCCGTTAAGCACCTGTATGTGGTAGTCAAGTTTGTGTTTGACGCAAAACAGCCAGGACACGCAGCAAATCAATATTGCAGAGTACTGCGAAAAAATCTTGAGAAAAGATATGGTAAAAGCATGGTCGTTCCAAGAGCCAGCACGTTTACTTCCAGTTTGATGGCCGAAAAAGTGAACCGGCAGTATGTGTGTACATCGCTTCTTTCCAATTGTGTCGCAAAACAGAATAATGTAAACTTTGTATAAATAATGTAACCAACTACAAGTTTGTGTGAAAAGTGCTCGTTTTTCATCAAACCCGGCTATTGTGTCACATCGGTAAAAGACACTTTCCGTAAATGCACGAGTGCTCCATCGTTGATTAAAAATGGCAAATTGTTTGGTAGTCAACTACGGTCGTGAGCATTGCAGCATTGAACGATCGCGAGAAATATATAAATGGCTGAGCTGACTATGCGTGTTGACGACATGAATATAAGCTAAAAACGTCTCAATTGTGTTGCTATGGCGAACAGGAATTGCGTGCTAACCGCTCACGAAATCGACCAGTTTCCGAATTAACCTGGAAACCTATCAAAGACCTCCGTTTTTTTTCAATCAATTATGTTGGATGGCAGAGGACCTCTGCACTGAAAAACTACACGTTCCTTCTGAAAAGATTGCTATTCGTGGCCCAATATTTGCAAAAAGTTCGTTATTTATGCCTATGTGCTGCACTTTTCATATTGTGTTTGGTTTGAGAGGCACACGTTTCACTCATATCACACGTTTCGCTCATATCGGGCTGGAGGTATATGTAGGTACATGACCTTATGCAATCAAGAGACTGAGATTGCAATCCGAAGTGAGCAATATGTGACATAACAATCATGACTCAGCCAGTAAACGAGATACGAAAATCATATCAACGATGCGTGTGCGTTATACCTGCGCATGCAATTTTGTGCAACTTCTCTTCAAATTCTGTTTTTTGTTTTGCACGTAGACATAATTTATGTTCGTTAACAAAACAGCAGTTCACAATTTTGAACCAACGCAACAGCAACAAAGATGTCATCCAGTTGCAGACGCTAACGCACTCTTCCAACTGGTCCATTTTGAATCTCACAATGTTGTTGTCATCGTTGATATTGCCATTTGCCAGCTTCATGGCCTGCTGCACAGCGGCATCGACAAAGAAGATTGAGGCTCGAATGCCTGGCGCTAGAGTCACAAAGGTGAGATTGCTCAAAAGTCGAAAGCGGTGTTCAATCGAAAGTGCCAAGCTGAGAAATTTCATTTCAGATTGACAGTTACCTGTGTCACGCGATCAAAATAAACAGCACAACACCGCTGTACATCAGTAAGCTCGAGCGATGTTTCTGGACTGAATTGTTACTAAAATATTCATGGAATGTCAGAAAATTTCAGCGCAATTCGTGCCACAAGCGTCCATGCAGCAGCTGCATCACATGTTGCTCTACGGTTGCCTTTGGCCCGGTCACACCGATCAAATATGGTTGGGATTGACGGCATCATGTCGAGTTATTATTTAGTGTTCACAATTCATTAATTCGTGATTGACACAGGAATTGCGGCGAAATGGACGACGGCAGTGCGAACGACATGTACAAAAAGGGTGGCACCTGTGGCTATGGACCACCGAAGATCCTGTACGCATGGGCACGCAACGCCCCCAAGCTGACGCTGCCCGAAGGTTGACACTTATAACTTTAGACGAATTCGACAACTCAGAAAGCTGGTGAAACTGTGCCATCTTTGCAGGTGTGGGTTTTATGATCGGACCGGGCAGTCAGGTGAATTACCTGGTTGTCCAGATGCACTACCTGATGCCGCAGGAGCAACCGAATTTTTCCGGCCTGGAGATTGCGACGACGGACGTGGTGTTAGCTTTTTGTTTCAGTACTTCAAAAAATCAATCAAAATTATATGAGTCAACAAATTCCAGTCAACCGAAACTCGCATCCGTATTGTTGTTGGGAACTAGGGGCTACATGCGACCGCAGTCTGAAGGTCAGTTTTTCGGCTAAGTTTCAAATGAGGGCACTTGTGCTGAGTTTTGTCTGCAATATTCCAGAGTTCTTCGAGACCTCGTGCGTTATTGGTGACCAAATCACGCTGAATCCGTTCGCATTCCGGACACACACGCACGCAAATGGTTGGAATGAGAACGTTTTGGTGATTTCGCCCACTTTTGTCATCAATCGATCAATCATAAGGTTTCCGAACACGCGTATCCATTTTCAGGCATACTGGTGACTGGGTGGAAGGTCACACGTGATGCTGCTAGTGGTCACACGTGGGAGATGATTGGACAACGAGACCCATTGGACCCGCAGGTTACCGCCGTTTTAGGGCCTTTATGTACTAGTGCGTATTCTGTTCTTGAATTTGAAAGACGACTTTTACAGATGTTCTATCCAGTGTTCAACCCAAATATGACGATCAGAACGGGCGATGTCGTGGTCAGTTGATGTTTCACACTGATGTGATGCCCAGATAGACTACATGTTTCATTTGCAGGCTGCTCGGTGTCGAATGGAGAATCACTCGAATCGAACGATTCGCATCGGGTGAGTTGACATGTTCAGTGGATGGGATGAGAAAATCCGAGCCGAACAGCCATATGCGGAGTGCCCCTGGAACGTTGCCAACTTGCCTTACAGGAGGTAAACCAGGGCATCGTCAGTCAGTACTAGTGCATCAGTGGCGGATCCAGCTTTTGGCCAAGGGAGGAGCCAAATCCAAAACGTCATTCCTATCTGGTGCTTGTGTAGGATCACGCGCTTTTTTGGACCGACTGTTACAAATGTGACAGCGCGCGGAATTTTGGCCCTTTTTACGCGTGCGAAAGCCAAATTTAATTGAAAATGGGTGCGCAGCGAGCGATTTTTGGACTTTTGTACTGTGTCGGAGTGACAATCCTTGATTTGCGGGTCCTTTTTCCTTCCGAAACAGTGCGCCTTCCTTCAGGGGCCAAATGGACCGAAGGGGGGGCATGGCTCCCACCGAATCCGACCTTGTAGTGCATTGTTTGTTGCAGCAACAAAGGCACGGACGAGATGTGCAACTTCTACATGATGTACTGGGTGGATGGCGGTCGTACGCTGTCGGGTGACATATGCTTCTCACACGGGCCCCCGAATTGGTACTTCAATCGAAGCACTCAACTCACGAATGTGCCACAGAATGAGTTGGAAATCTACAGGATTGACGAACTCAACGAATTGCTGCCTAACCTCTGAGCTCAGCTTGTATTGGGTTGCCTTTATTCGTGATTACACACTGCATTGACGTTTTGATTGCTGGAGCACTGCACAGTTATTGACGGACGTCAGACATCCAACTGATCACCCAGTGCACGACACACCTGCTTTCTTGATCCCCATGAGTCTTTCCTCCCTTTATTGTTGTTTGTATCACTGTCTGTTTCAATAAAATTTTTCACAAAGAAAATTGCACCAACAACTGATAATAATGATAAATGGTTTATTTCAGAAAAAAGACGAGAACGTCAAAGGTGGGCCTGGCCGATTGACTCATAGTTGACAGACCGGCGGGTCTATTTTCGAGGCACAAGTTGTGAAACTCTTTCGTGATTTTCGGTTCAAAACGATCTTTTAACTTGAAATTTGAGCACTCCGGTCCGGGTCGGTCCGTCAAGTCTGGGCCGGCCCATGGCTGCCGCCTGTCCTCCCTCCGGACCAGGAACTGCACTAGTTCGGATTACCGCAGCTTGCACATTGCGCACTGTTCGAACTGAACAAATTCGTTGATTGTCCATCCAGGTGATGTTGCACGACAATGAGTGGAATTCACAAAACAAAGTCAAGCTCACCGTCAAGCTCAACGTCAAAGTTCAAAGTCAAGCTCAACGTTTGCGTCCCAGGGAGGTTATACCAATTTCCCCTCCGAAACAGAAGGGAGGTAAAGGCAGCCTGCGGGAGGTTGTCAGCCTCGTAATAACTGAACCATGATATGCAAAGATCGTTGCGAGACCCATGCTCATCGCTGCCTATCGACACATGTATCAATATTAGCGGCAACAAGCTGGAAATTGTCATCGTGCGCGTCGATCACCAAAACTTTGAAATGTTGGTTGGTGTTGGCGCTAACACGCAAAACATAGATAAAAAACAAAATGGCCTCGGCACGATCCTTGCCCATCAAAATTACGGTGGGCTACGGTATTCGGGGGCTGAGTGACAACCTCCTGTGGACTGCCTTTATCTTGTGAAACGCACGATTTTTAGCAAAAGCTTCGAAGCAGAAAGAATACGCAACCGAAGACCCAACAAAATATCAATTTTTTCGAAGCACAACAATAACGAAGCGCTACCACAAAGGTTATCATCCGCCGGAGGCGGGTCGACACAAAGTTCATCGAAAAAAGCGCCCTCGGCATTATCATTCGTGATGGATTTGCTCATTTTCCTTCGTTTCGTGCCTGCATTCATGGCCACATTGTCAATGAGCGATGTCAACGACCAAACTTTGATGCGATCATCCAGGCCACAACTGGCCAGCCAATCACCGTCCGCCGAAAAACATAACTCCTCAACACCGTCCGTGTGACTGCCGATTTGGATGGGAAGCCTGTGCCAACAAAGAAATCGTACGAATATTGCCCTCTTAAAATCAAGAAAGTTCACTTTTGGCAAGGATTGACGCGCATCGTCCGTATCGTGCCGTCGTTGCCGGATGCGGTCAGCGCGCACTGGTTGTTCACCACTCGAATGCATTCCACGTTGTCTGCATAACATTTAGAATAAAAATCAAGCACGATTTTTGATAAAAAATATGCAAGTCAAACAGCCGACCGAGCTGTACCTGGAGGCAACGACTCAAAGCGTCCACTGATATTGCCCCATTCGCCCGATTTGAACAGCTCGATATGTCCGTCACCCCCGCCACACAGCGTTTGACCACTGTCCGGCACCACTGACACTGAAACAGGAAGCAAACTTGTTGTGCTCATTCAAAGTTTTATTTTATACTTCTGCTCCATATGAAATAGATGTGCTGTTGTGATATCATAATTCATTTGTCCAATACCATGGTGCATCGCATTGTTAATGCACGGTTGTTCGTCAAGCTTGATATCGGCTCTTGGCTAATTTAGTTCAATCCCATATGATAATGTTTCTGAAATCAATTGAGATTTGAGCCGGGTAGGAGATCTTTTTTCAAAGCACCATTCAACAAAGTTTACACTGGTGAATGGTTGCGAAAACAGTTGGCTGAGCTTGATCGCAAATGTGGCCAGACTTCAACTGCTGACGTTGCCTGGTTGTGTACACAGACCGTGCCATGGTGACATACGTAGGACAACCTGCCAGCAGTTCCGTATGCATCGGTTCGGATCGCATCAGTACTTTCCGAGATCGCATGTCGTACGCAGCCAGAGTGGCGTCATTGCTGGTCGCCAGCAACACACAGCCCGATGACCTTTCAGCCATGCACATGTCCGTGATGTCCTCTTCCTGCTCGCTTGTATGTGCTGACCTGAAGTTGATTGGTTACTTGTTATGATAAAAAGTATACAACGCAGGTGATTATCGCTAAAGGACCAAAACAGACCCAGTCCTTCAGACAGGTGGCAACAGCAGCCATGGTAACCGACAAATGGAAACCGGACCAGAGGTTTATGTGTAACTTTCCATCAGCATCACGCTAGTTCCTGATCCGGCGAGGAACTACAGAAAGTGAACCCCAGGATCTTTCGAAAGGAATCAAGTGTACCTGCCTGGGCGAGGAGGAAGACCCAAGGTTGGAAAAAA
>JASAMV010006557.1:0-18980 GCA_030248065.1 Rhynchonema sp. JSB1_4
CTCGTTGTCTGGATCACGTTAATAAAAATACATATAAAAATGCCGCAAGGCAACGTTTCAGCTTGGCACTCATAATCAATTTGTGCTGTGTTCCGGTGTTCATCGCCGGGTTTTACATCCAAGCCGCGTGCCATCTTGTGTTCGATAGCGACACATACACAGACGAACTGACGGCATATCTGACATTCAAGCTGCCGCGCTTGCCCGTCGGCACCGTTGCTTTTGCCGTACGTGTTCTCTATTTCTCGCGATTATTTTTGTTAGGCATGTGATATTTCATTTCTGTTTATTGCTTAGGTGAACATGACCACTCTGTTCAACACGTGCACGCAGCCAAATGGGTCGATTTACGAGGGGATGACGCTGGATGGTGTCTACAATATGAGTCGGGTGTTCACCGACCCGAGAAAAAAGTGGATGGGAAATGGACCGGAGCGTTATGCCAATTACGTGCAGGTAAACGGTTTATCCATAATTCACCGAAAATCAAAGTGAGTGAAGGTAATCTTTTTTGCAGAATTTGCCGATGGCGAAATTCGACCCAACGGAGCTCACAAATCACAGCGAGGCGCTTGTGGAGCTGGGTGATCAGATCTACCAATCCATCAAGCAATCACAGATGTTGACCCACAATCTCCCACTGCATGTCACACAGCAAGCATTAATTGATGTGAAGCATCTGGTTGACCACACGGCGCCGAGTCCTGATCTGGACCGAGAAGTCACTAAATTGAACGGAACATTGCAGTCTCTAGTCGCTGACTACGACCAACTTCGGTCAGATAAGTTCTTCGCGTCACTAAGCGCGCAGGTGCAACCAAAAAGCGGCTTGTTGCTGCAGTGTTTATCAGATATCGAGGCCAGTCTGCCATATCATACCGACATCCTTTCACTTGAGGATGCACTTCGTTCAGAAACGTCGCGTATCAGTAATACAAAGCGACAAACCGAGCTTGCAATCAGAAGTGAACCTAAATGCCCGGGTATTCCCCAAATGCACCAAGTATCGCATGCGAATCTGTGTGTGCTTTTTGGTGGCTCACTAGCTGGTTGGTGCATGTGTACGTTTTTCATAGTTGTCAATTTAGCACTGTTGCGTCTCGTTACCAATCTTACGGTCTTTGATCAGTGTATGTTGCAATCAAGTGAAAGTCTGTTGAATAATGACAATATTGGGCACGATAGCTTTGACGAAATGAGTGATACGGAGCATCCTAATTTACTATTAGATGAGGACGAATAGATGTGGCCGATTCTCAGGCTGGTGAACCAATCATTTTCAACCAACGCAGGCATTGCTATACTTCGGGTAACCCATTGTCCGGTAACTGTGCACATATGAATTCTTATTATTCTTTTATCTGGTTGAGGGACCATGATATCACTTATTATAACAACGTTTATGAACTAAAGTGTATAGGCAATCCGCCAGCTCATGGCACTCAACACACACATGCTGCATGCTACATTACTGCCGTCAATGAATGCATCCATTCTCTACAGTTATACCTTGAAACATCCCCAAATTTGGCAAAAATGCAGAAAAGTGTTATGTCAACCACCTAATGAAAACGGAGTAAATTAAAAAGCGGCCATCAAAGTATGACACTCGCTCAAAGTGTACATTTTGTTTAGAAAATGGCGTGTGCTGCTGCATATGCGCTGTGTGTATAAAAAGTGCCATGAGCCGATGGATTGCCCATATATTAGATGGATTGCCCATATATAATTTTACATAGTTCCTTCTGTATCAGAAATTGAGTCGTATAGGCAAACTGTGCCAACACGAGCCCAATTTCGCATCTGGCAGAATAGCGAAACATTCTGACGTGGCTGCTGATTTGGGAAATGTTACACGTTAAAGAATACAAAGCGGAGCATGATGATTTTCTCTTTCTATTCGTTTGAATACACACCACCTTCGAAATCGGGCTCGTGTTGGTATAGTTTGCCTTTATTTTACAAGGTCGGTGATTAAATTTGCATGGACCTATTTAACTCACAAATGTTATATAAACGTATTACAAGAGGTCCGTTGACGGTGATTATGCACCAAGATAATGAACGATAGAACTTCGCCTATCACAATAAACAAATGATAATTATAAAAATTTACCGCACATGACAGACGTCGCGTGCCAAAGCCTCGGACTGAGAGAACAGCAATTATTAATTTCAATTTGAGACAGCCCAGCACCCGAAAATTTAACAACCAAACAAGTTTAATTAAAATATGAGACAACAATCGCACTATTTTTCGCAGAGACCATCAAATTCAACGTATTTGGAACAGAATTTAATTTGTTATGGACCCGCAGTCGCAACAACCGGACACCAATGTAAATTACAGATACTGAATATATTTAGTACAGGTATCGTATTGCGAAATTGACGATATCACAAGGATTCTGGGGCAGAGTGGGAATAAAATACGCGTTGTACAGAATGTACATTCGATAAATACACAATGGCAAAATGAGAACAATCCAAAATGATATGTCAAAACGGGATAATGAATGGCAAAATAATAGGACTGACCCAGAAATAAATTCGAGTGGCGACAGACACCCAGTTGACAAAAATGGCCATAAGAATGCCAAACCCAGGTAAAAAAAGTGAACAGCGAAAAACGGTTATTCGACAGTGGCATGAGCCATTCCATTTGGCGCAGCATTTGTGTCGGTCGAATCGATTACAGCCAACGCGTGTTTCCATGCATCCAAACACTGAAACACAAACAAGGTCACGTGACGTTACTCACGATCAGATGCAGTACAAAGTTCGGCAGCAATGCTGCTGGCAATGCTGCTACTGCCAAGGTCGTGGGTGTGACCTTTGTTCAAAAGTTATTAATGCCACGTGCATCGACCAGCGTAAAATTAGTACCCAGGAATGAAATAAACAGCTTTTAAAATTGGCTTCAGTAAATCTGTAAACAGCGTTGATTGCTATCCACCAATCACATCGACTCGACTCGTCCCACTTACCGCCTGATGCATCTCCACCCTCTCAGCTACGTATTTCCTCAGCCACGTCGTCTCATCATCACGTCTCAATCGGTGCCATCGATTCAATTCCGCGGCCATCTCACAATTCGCATCCCGTAAATCCAACTCGCGTTCCGTAACCGTATGACGCAGCTGCGACCAATAAGTATTTTCCGTTCAGAGAATAGAGCGTCAAACTTAAGACCGTGCTTGGATGAGATGCAACATAGAAAGAAAGATCGCTCACATTGTCAACTTGTTTGGCCAGAGCATCGCGTTGTTTCACTTTCGCTCCATACTGATTGGCACCCGTCGAATTACATTGAGCTTCCAGCTGAAAGAAGTTAGCGAAACGTTAATTTGAAAAATTCGATAAGTTTACACGTGAGAATCGCGTTCTGCAACGCAACTAACTTCATTCAGTTCATTCTGCTTACGTTTCAACAATTCAGCGTTGCGCAATACACTTTGTTCGAACAGCTCACGTCGGCGAAGCACCGTCTGATAAAAAAACACAATTCGATGATTAGGTCCTTCCACCAGGAAAAGCAAAAATTGTCCAGACATAAAACAGCGGTTACCTTTGCGCCATCCGCGTACAATACGGCGTGTTTCAATGGCAATTGTACATTGAGTTCGTGTGTGTCTGACACATTGCCCACAGCCACATGACTGACCAACAACGCACGTGATGTGGCGTGGATGCACGCACGTGCATGACTGTCAACACCCTCAATGCCCGTCCAGTGCTCCAGCACCACCTGTAGTGCTTTCATTTTATGTATACTACCTATCGGTTTCTATTTTTTATATTTTTAACGTTGTAAGCATTTCTTATATTGAAACATAACATGCGCCACTAAACGCACCTGTTCACCACCAAGGTCATGCGCGTACTGTTTCATGCTCTTGTTGCATTTGGTCGATAGTTTGTCGACGGCGGTCAACGTTTGAGCGAGATCCTGAAATATCAAGGAACCAACCTTCAAAACAATGTTGGAGGCACTCTGGAGGGGGGATACCTACTGTACCGCGCTCGGAGAGGGGGGATACATACTGTACCAAAGACGATGGCCTGGGGGGTTATGTACCTAGGGGGGGTTGGGGGGTTAGGTTTTGGGGTGAAAATTTGCAATGTTTTTATTATGTGTGGAATCGTGTGAAAACGTAGTATTTACGCGCGTAGCGCGCGAATTTTGGGTAATTTGAGGCAAAAACCACTGATTTTACACTAATTTTGGCCATTTTGGTCAAAAATTGGCACTTTTGGGGCAAAATCGGGGGGATACCTACTGTACCGGGGTGAAAATCGGGGGGATACCTACTGTATGTACCATGCCAAACATCGGGGGGATACCTACTGTACCAGGCGAGGGGGGATACCTACTGTACTGGGGGGCTACCCCCAAACCCCCCCCCCCCACCTCCAACACTGCTTCAAAAACTGACTGTTAAAATGATCGAATGATATTCGAGCACAGCTTTCAAGATATTCAACAGGAAAAAACAGATAAGAATATAGACCAGTCAGTCACTGACATTGCAGAGATCAGATTGTTGCATAAATTGACAGCTTTCGGGAGATGTCGATGTCGTTGGCAGCAGTCGGCCGGGCGCAGCACTTAGATTTTGAAAGATTGCCGACACTGAATTGCCAGCCGAACCCTCTTGCCGTCGGTAATTGGACCAATCCTGAATGCAGTGACAAGGGTGACCCGTGACAAGATCAGCATGTCTCACCAAATTCATGAATGAATGAAATTGAATCTTACGTGTAGTTGTTTCCCACAATTTTGCTTTGTCGGAAAAATAATTAAAATGCAAGGTCGAATTTGCACGTCACCCGTTTTGAGACGTGAATGCAAATTTTTAGGCAAGTAGAAAACCAATGGACAAAAACGGACGACGGAAACTAGGTGTATTTCTGATGCTTTCCGGGAGCCGCCAACCTTGTGTGACACAACAACCAAACAACCATCTTTATACCTTCTCTTCAGCGGTAATGAACGTCCTGAAATGTGCGTGTCGTGTCACCCTCGGGATGTGCACCAACGACTGCATGAACAGATGCAACAGATAACAGCGAGATCGTATGAATTGAGCATCGAATCGGTCCAGACTATACACGCTGTGCTTCTCGGGCAGTGGCTGAATCAATTATATTATGTGCGTGTGAAAATTTCAGTGATTTACTTGCATACAGCTAAACCGTATGAAGCGCAAACAAGATAAAGCAGGAAAAGAAACGGGTGAAGTCAAAAATCCCGACAAATAAATTTCTCGAAGACAATCCCGAAAAACAAAAATCCCGAAAAATGGTAGAGGAAAAACACAAAGTTTATTATGCAAAGGGTATCATGTAGCTGGAGCCCATAATTTGGGCACTGGATCAAGTTGTTGATATTCTCGTCTGGTGATGTCTTCTTAGCTGGCAACCTGAGATATTTTTATCGATATCTCTTTCATGCGGCAGTCAGTTTGCATTTTTGCTAATTTTTATCGATATCTCTTTCATGCGGCAGTCAGTTTGCATTTTTGCAGATGTTTACTTATAGACTGGTCTTACTGGCTGGCGGCCTAAGCCTAACCCTGAATGCAAGCCTGAGCACCAACTACATGAACGCTAACTTCCGACAAAAAATTTTTACGCTTTTTTATTCTTCGGGATTTGGTCGGGATTTTGATTTCGGGATTTTTTCAGATTTTTGACGGCCCAAGAAAAACACGAACCGGCAACAAACACATCGGATACATGGCCTCGAGGTGATGTCGCAGCCACGCAAAGTCATTGTAACGTCGTCTCACTATATATTCGGCGTCGAGAAAGTCTGATCTCGAGTTTGTCTGCAAAACCATAATCAAGCCGCCAAATATACCTCCGAGCACTCGCGATCATCAAAATTATAGATTTCACACATATCCATCCACGTGGTTTAAACGTCCCATATCAAAGGCTTTCCCTTGAAGAAGTGTCCTAAGTTGGTCACGACACGAAACGTTGGGATGGGAGTAAAGCATTTGTGTGGTAAATCTGTCGAAAGGACTCAATTTCAACATAATGACCACAAACCACGTCCACAACAGCATCGATGTATGCAACCACTACCTATTCCCGCCCACGAACCTTTGTACATATCCGATACGTCACGTATGTTTCCATCACGCCCACGTATTTTTCTGGCTGATCAACCGTAATGCCAAGATCGAGACCCAGCAGTAAACTGCTCGTGTTGGACGGAGATCGTTGAGGTTTTTGGACGCCTTATGAAAAAATATGCACATAAATTTGTTTATATTTCTTCGTTCAAAACATTGAGGGACAAAGAAGCCAACCATTTTGCGCACTCGACTGCGGTGTTGTCTGTGTGATCGGTTCATTTTCATTGCCAATTGTCAGAAAATTAACCATCGACGCGTTAATGTTGTCAAGGGGTGATGTTTGGTCGACATTCGTTGTTGGGGCACCATTGGTTGGCAGTTTGGGCAGCAACTTCGGAGAACGATGTGCGCTGGGCTGGATTGAACTGGAGGCTGTGCTTGTCTGCAAGCAAAGAATTCCTTTAACTTCGATATCGCAAATGACACATTTATTGATTAACGTGCGTTTTGCGCTTTTTCCACAAAAGCAACTTGTTTCTTCACTCGATATACACTACTCCCACCGTATTCTCAGCGACACCGCTGATAATAGTCCGTTCTACAAAAATTAGCCTTTCGATATCACGAATATCGTATTACCTGAAATGGAATCTCCAAAAAAGAAAGTTTGACGTTGCTACGAAAAAATCGAGAGCTGGACATTGCCGTTTGACGTAGACGAAGATTACTGCAGAATTTTCAGTTTCTGTTAGCATGTCCTGTGATGTGTCTGATGTCCCTCCCTTGGCGCTTTATGTAGCTGTTGTTTGCTGTGGTTTTGTTATAACTAAGGTTAAAGAGATGTCGGGTGTCGGGTGCCAGCCACTCAATGATTTGCGAAATGCTGCGAAACTCAGCTGGTTGCGCCTGTTGCGCGTGCTTTACGGATCAGGCAACACGCTTGAAAAGTTTCTCCCAAAAGTATTTAAGTTTACCCTTCCCCCATCCCCCGGGGTGAAGGCCCCACCCCTAGGTCCCCACCCTCCCCCTCACTGTTTAGCCACTAGTGTAGTTCCTGGGGGGAGGGGGGGGCCCCCCCCTCGTCCTGTTCCCCCTCCGAGCGCCTGCCCCACTGTTCCCCCTCCGGGACGTCTGCTCCCCCAATTTTTTCCTAAAATGGGCAAATTTAGGCCTAAAATAGGCATTTTTAGGCCAAAAATAGGTAAACTTTAGGTGAAACCTCCAAAAAAACGCCAAAATACCCTTTTTATAGGGGATTTTTCGTAAAAGAAGGCAAAAATAGTCCAATTTTTCGACCTCAAAAAATGACTTTTTTCCGCCCCCCCCCCCAAATTGGGACTTCCCCCCCCCCTTCCCCCCCCCCAGGTAGGTACGTCTGTTCCCCCTCCGAAAATAGTGGAGGGTACGTCTGTTCCCCCTCCGGACCAGGAACTACACTGGGACCACTTGTGTGGTCGTACGTAGTTGAGGCTGGGATGGTGGGGAGAGGCAACTTAGAGCAGAGGGTAGACCTTGTAACCATCCCAGAGCGAACGGGGGAAGGATACATACAGGTAAATGAAACTTGCCGTTGCAACTATCGCCAGGGTAGCTCGCAAACCACAAATTTGCGGATTTCGTCAAAAAAAAAAGAAAACCAACCAACCTGAATATTGGACATATCAGTCTGTGAGCTGTCAAACGATAAGGTTCGATGTTCGCGATCTCTCAGTGGATGCTGTTGCTGTGCGGTCAATAATCGTCCTTGTGGCACAACGGCGTCACCGGCCGACACTGAGACGGGCGAAGGAAAAGAAGTGCAAGTTTGCCCCGCAAAATCGTCAGATGCGGCCTGGGCGTCTGCTTTGTTATCAACATCGCACGTAAGTTGCCGCGGCGATTCCATATCCTGTTGTTTACTTTTTAACTTGCCTTTTTCACTTGGTTCTTTGTGTTTTTTTAAAATTGAGGATGGAAAAGAACCGCTTTTCGTTTCGCCTGGTTTTTTTTCGTGAAAAAAAAACTGAAAAAACCGGGCGGGTCCATTTATTTGGACAAAAAAATCCATTTTTCAGCACATTTGCCTTGCTTTGTTTGTTAACCCCCCCCCCCCCCCACCTTACGGTAGTGAAATCCCCTGGTGGAATTCCCCCGCCAGTGAAATGGTGGTGGATTTAATGTGAAAGTTTGGGGATGAGAAGATTTAAAAAGTAAAAAGTGAAAGTGGCTTTTTCGGCTGAAGGGGGATAAAAAAATAAGAAGGAAAAGTGTGAAAAATGGATTTTTTTGTCCAAAAAAATGGACCCGGTTTTTTCAGTTTTTCACGAAAAAAAAACAGGCGAAATGAAAAGCGGTTCTTTTCCATCCGCAATTGTAAAAAAACACAAAGAACCAAATGAAAAAGGCAAGTTAAAAAGTGAACAACAGGATATGGAATCGCCGCTGCAACTTACGTGCGATGTTGATAACAAAACAGACACCCAGGCCGCATCTGACGATTTTGCGGGGCAAAGTTGCACTTCTTTTCCTTCGCCCGTCTCAGTGTCGGCCGGTGACGCTGTTGTGCCACAAGGACGATTATTGACCGCACAGCAACAGCATCCACTGAGAGATCGCGAACATCGAACCTTATCGTTGGACAGCTCACAGACTGATATGTCCAATATTCAGGTTGGTTGGTTTTCTTTTTTTTGATGAAATCCGTAAATTTGTGGTTTGCGAGCTACCCTGGCGATAGTTGCAACGGTGCAAGGTTCATTTACCTGTATGTATCCTTCCCCCGTTCGCTCTGGGATGGTTACAAGGTCTACCCTCTGCTCTAAGTCGCCTCTCCCCACCAACCCAGCCTCAACTACGTACGACCACACAAGTGGTCCAAAACAGTGCAGTGGCTGGATTGGGGTGGGGATCCCTCAAGGGGTGGGGTACATACCTTGCAACCACCCCGGGTGGATGGGGGAAGGGTACGTATACTCTGACAATACTTTTGGGAGAAACTTTTCAAGCGTGTTGCCTGATCCGTAAAGCACGCGCAACAGGCGCAACCAGCTGAGTTTCGCAGCATTTCGCAAAGCACTGTGTGTTGAGTGGCTGGCACCCTATACTTGCGGGCCGAAAAAAAACCGTTTTTTTCGGAAAAAATCGAAAAAAAACCGTTTTTTTCCGAGGCCCGGAAAAATACGTTTTTATTTTTCCGGAAATTTTTCCAAGTTGCAACTTTTGGAAAAAAACGGTTTTTTCCAAAAATTTCCGAAATATTTTCAAAGGTTGCGAAAGGATGTTGTCAAAACCAATGTAAATCGGTCCTAAACAGTTCAAAATGAGCACTTTTTAATCTCCAAGTGCATTTTTAGCCTGTTTCAGGCCATTTCCCGACAAAATTTTCTCCAAAATGGGCGTATTTGGACCATGGGTATCCTTAAGTACTGGAAAAATATTTGGAAAAAAAACGTTTTTTTCCGAAAAAAACGGTTTTTTTTCCAAAAATATATTTTGCGGAAAAATACGCAAGTATATGGCACCCGACACCCGACATCTCTTTAACCTTAGTTATAACAAAACCACAGCAAACAACAGCTACACAAAGCGCCAAGGGAGGGACATCAGACAGATCACAGGACATGGTAAAACAAAAACTGAAAATTCTGCAGTAATCTTCGTCTACGTCAAACGGCAATGTCCGGCTCTCGATTTTTTCGTAGCAACGTCAAACTTTCTTTTTTGGGGGATTCCATTTCAGGTAATACGATATTCGTGATATCGAAACGCTAATTTTTGTAGAATGGACTATTATCAGCGGTGGCCTCGTCTGATGATCATACGGTGGCGCGCAGTGTCAGTGCCTATATCGAGTGCGAAGAACAACCGAGTTGTGCCCTGCCTTTTGGTGGACAACAAGCGCAAAACGTACGTTAATCAATAAATGTGTAATTTCCTGGTGAACTGCGATATCGAAGTTAAAAGAGTTCTTTGCTTGCAGACAAGCACAGCCTCCAGTTCAATCCAGCCGAGCGCACATCGTTCTCCGAAGTTGCTGCCCAAACTGCCAGCCAATGGTGCCCCAACAAGGAATGTCGACCAAACATCACCCCTTGACAACTTTAACGCGTCGATGGTTAATTTTCTGACAATTGGCAATGAAAATGAACCGATCACACAGACAACACCGCAGTCGAGTGCGCTAAACGGTTGGCTTCTTTGTCCGTCAATGTTTTGAACGAAGAAATATAAACAAATTTATGTGCATTTTTTTCATAAGGCGTCCAAAAACCTCAGCGATCTCCGTCCAACACGAGCAGTTTACTGCTGGGTCTCGATCTTGGCATTACGGTTGATCAGCCAGAAAAATACGTGGGCGTGATGGAAACATACGTGACGTATCGGATATGTACAAAGGTTCGTGGGCTTGCATAGGTAGTGTTTGCATACATCGATGCTGTTGTGGACGTGGTTTGTGGTCATTATGTTGAAATTGAGTCCTTTCGACCGATTTACCACACAAATGCTTTACTCCCAACGTTTCGTGTCGTGACCAACTTAGGACACTTCTTCAAGGGAAAACCTTTGACATGGGACGTTGAAACCACGTGGACGGATATGTGTGAAATCTATAATTTTGATCATCACGAGTGCTCGGAGGTATATTTGGCGGTTTGATTATGGTTTTGCAGACAAACTCGAGATCGGACTTTCTCGACGCCGAATATATAGTGAGACGACGTTACAATGACTTTGCGTGGCTGCGACATCACCTCGAGGCCATGTATCCGATGTGTTTGTTGCCGGTGCGTGTTTTTCTTGGGCCGTCAAAAATCTGAAAAAAATCCCGAAATCAAAAATCCCGACCAAATCCCGAAGAATAAAAAAGCGTAAAAAATTTTTGTCGAAAGTTAGCGTTCATATAGTTGGTGCTCAGGGTTAGGCTTAGGCCGCCAGCCAGTAAGACCAGTCTATAAGTAAACATCTGCAAAAATGCAAACTGACTGCCACATGAAAGAGATATCGATAAAAATATCTCAGGTTGCCAGCTAAGAAGACATGACCAAACGAGAATATCAACAACTTGATCCAGTCAATTATGGGCTCCAGCTACATGATACCCTTTGCATAATAAACTTTGTGTTTTTCCTTTACCATTTTTCGGGATTTTTGTTTTTCGGGATTGTCTTCGAGAAATTTATTTCTCGGGATTTTCGACTTCACCCGTTTCTTTTCCTGCGTTATCTTGTTTGCGTTTCGTACGGTTTAGCTGTATGCAAGTAAGTCACTGAAATTTTGACACGTACATAATATAATTGATTCAGCCACTGCCCGAGAAGCACAGCGTGTATAGTCTGGACCGATTCGATGCTCAATTCATACGATCTCGCTGTTATCTGTTGCATCTGTTCATGCAGTCGTTGGTGCACATCCCGAGGGTGACACGACACGCACATTTCAGGACGTTCATTACCGCTGAAGAGAAGGTATAAAGATGGTTGTTTGGTTGTTGTGTCACACAAGGTTGGCGGCTCCCGGAAAGCATCAGAAATACACCTAGTTTCCGTCGTCCGTTTTTGTCCATCGGTTTTCTACTTGCCTAAAAATTTGCATTCGCGTCTCAAAACGGGTGACGTGCAAATTCGACCTTGCATTTTAATTATTTTTCCGACAAAGCAAAATTGTGGGAAACAACAACACGTAAGATTCAATTTCATTCATTCATGGATTTGGTGAGACATGCTGATCTTGTCACGGGTCACCCTTGTCACTGCATTCAGGATTGGTCCAATTACCGACGGCAAGAGGGTTCGGCTGGCAATTCAGTGTCGGCAATCTTTCAAAATCTAAGTGCTGCGCCCGGCCGACTGCTGCCAACGACATCGACAACTCCCGAAAGCTGTCAATTTATGCAACAATCTGATCTCTGCAATGTCAGTGACTGACTGGTCTATATTCTTATCTGTTTTTTCCTGTTGAATATCTTGAAAGCTGTGCTCGAATATCATTCGATCATTTTAACAGTCAGTTTTTGAAGCAGTGTTGGAGGTGGGGGGGGGGGTAGCCCCCCAGTACAGTAGGTATCCCCCCTCGCCTGGTACAGTAGGTATCCCGCCGATGTTTGGCATGGTACAGTAGGTATCCCCCCGATTTTCGTCCCGGTACAGTACAGTAGGTATCCCCCCGATTTTGCCCCAAAAGTGCCAATTTTTGACCAAAATGGCCAAAATTAGTGTAAAATCAGTGGTTTTTGCCTCAAATTACCCAAAATTCGCGCGCTACGCGCGCAAATACTACGTTTTCACACGATTCCACACATAATAAAAACATTGCAATTTTTCACCCCAAAACCTAACCCCCCAAACCCCCCCCTGTGTACATAACCCCCCCGGCCATCGGTTTTGGTACAGTAGGTATCCCCCTCTCCGAGCGCGGTACAGTAGGTATCCCCCCTCCAGAGTGCCTCCAACACTGTTTTGAAGGTTGGTTCCTTGATATTTCAGGATCTCGCTCAAACGTTGACCGCCGTCGACAAACTATCGACCAAATGCAACAAAAGCATGAAACAGTACGCGCATGACCTTGGTGGTGAACAGGTGCGTTTAGTGGCGCATGTTATTAGTTTCAATATAAGAAATGCTTACAACGTTAAAAATATAAAAAATAGAAACTGATAGGTAGTATACATAAAATGAAAGCACTGCAGGTGGTGCTGGAGCACTGGACGGGCGTTGAGAGTGTTGACAGTCATGCACGTGCGTGCATCCACGCCACATCACGTGCGTTGTTGGTCAGTCATGTGGCTGTGGGCAATGTGTCAGACACACACGAACTCAATGTACAATTGCCATTGAAACACGCCGTATTGTACGCGGATGGCGCAAAGGTAACCGCTGTTTTGTGTCTGGACAATTTTTGCTTTTTCTGGTAGAAGGAGAAGGACCTAATCATCGAATTGTGTTTTTTTTTATTAGACGGTGCTTCGCCGACGTGAGCTGTTCGAACAAAGTGTATTGCGCAACGCTGAATTGTTGAAACGCAAGCAGAATGAACTGAATGAAGTTAGTTGCTTGCAGAACGCGATTCTCACGTGTAAATTTATCTAATTTTTCAAATTAACGTTTCGCTAAGTTCTTTCAGCTGGAAGCTCAATGCAATTCGACGGGTGCCAATCAGAATGGAGCGAAAGTGAAACAACGCGATGCTCTGGCCAAGCAAGTTGACAATGTGAGCGATCTTTCTATCTATGTTGCATCTCATCCAAGCACTGTCTTAAGTTAGACGCTCTATTCTTTGAATGGAAAATACTTATTGGTCGCAGCTGCGTCATACGGTTACGGAACGCGAGTTGGATTTACGGGATGCGAATTGTGAGATGGCCGCGGAATTGAATCGATGGCACCGATTGAGACGTGATGATGAGACGACGTGGCTGAGGAAATACGTGGCTGAGAGGGTGGAGATGCATCAGGCGGTAAGTGGGACGAGTCGATGTGATTGGTGGATAGCAATCAACGCTGTTTACAGATTTACTGAAGCCAATTTTAAAAGCTGCTTATTTCATTCCTGGGTAGGGTTAGAGGTCGGGGGGTACCCGACACCCGACATCTGGAAGTACCCGACACCCGACATCTCAGAAAAAAAGCCGACACCCGACAGTTGCAAAAAACCCCGACACCCGACATCTAGTTTTTGAAAAAAACCCGACACCTGCTTTTTGCACCAAAAACAGGCAAATTTTTGCTCATTTACATCATTTGTGCAATTTTTTGGCTCAAGTTACTGAATTCAAGTATTTTCACACGAAATAAACACCAAAATATCACATTCTGCGTCTTTGAAACATTCGGTTCGAAGAAAATTTTCTCTCAAAATTCTTCTCTGAGCAAAACTGATGTTTTGAACCGTAAGTGTCGGGTGTCGGGTCCCAAAAAACCCGACACCCGACATCTGGGGGTACCCGACACCCGACACCTACACTTTTTTGGCACCCTACATCTCTCTAACCCTATTCCTGGGTACTAATTTTACGCTGGTCGATGCACGTGGCATTAATAACTTTTGAACAAAGATCACACCCACGACCTTGGCAGTAGCAGCATTGCTGCCGAACTTTGTACTGCATCTGAGCGTGAGTAACGTCACGTGACCTTGTTTGTATTTCAGTGTTTGGATGCATGGAAACACGCGTTGGCTGTAATCGATTCGACCGACACAAATGCTGCGCCAAATGGAATGGCTCATGCCACTGTCGAATAACCGTTTTTCGCTGTTCACTTTTTTACCTGGGTTTGGCATTCTTATGGCCATTTTTGTCAACTGGGTGTCTGTCGCCACTCGAGTTTATTTTTGGATCAGTCCTATTATTTTGCCATTCATTGTCCCGTTTTGACATATCATTTTGGAGTGTTCTCATTTTGCCATTATTGTGTATTTATCGAATGTACATTCTGTACAACGCGTATTTTATTCCCACTCTGCCCCCAATCCTTGTGATAACGTCAATTTCGCAATACGATACCTGTACTAAATATATTCAGTAACTGTAATTTATATTGGTGTCCGGTTGTTGCGACTGCGGGTCCATAACAAATTAAATCCCGTTCCAAATACGTTGAATTTGATGGTCTCTGCGAAAAATAGTGCGATTGTTGTCTCATATTTTAATTAAACTTGTTTGGTTGTTAAATTTTCGGGTGCTGGGCTGTCTCAAATTGAAATTAATAATTGCTGTTCTCTCAGTCCGAGGCTTTGGCACGCGACGTCTGTCATGTGCGATCAATTTTTATAATTATTATTTGTTTATTGTGATAGGCGAAGTTCTATCGTTCATTATCTTGGTGCATAATAACCGTCAACGGACCTCTAGTAATAGTAATACGTTTATATAACATTTGTGAGTTAAATAGGTCCATGCAAATTTAATCACCGACCTTGTAAAATAAAGGGAAATAATACCAACACGAGCCCGATTTCGAAGGTGGTGTGTATTCAAACGAATAGAAAGAGAAAATCATCATGCTCCGCTTTGTATTCTTTAACGTGTAACATTTCCCAAATCAGCAGCCACGTCAGAATGTTTCACTATTCTGCCAGGTGCGAAATCGGGTTCGTGTTGGCATAGTTTGCCTATACGACTCAATTTCTGATACAGATGGAAATATGTAAAATTATATATGGGCAATCCATCGGCTCATGGCACTTTTTATACACACAGCGCATATGCAGCAGCACACGCCATTTTCTAAACAAAAGGTACATTTTGAGCGAGTATCATACTTTGATGGCCGCTTTTTAATTTACTCCGTTTTCATTAGGTGGTTGACATAACACTTTTCTGCATTTTTGGGGATATTTCAAGGTATAACTGTAGAGAATGGGTGCATTCATTGACGGCAGTAATGTAGCATGCAGCCTGTGTGTGTCGAGTGCCATGAGCTGGCGGATTGCCTATACACTTTAGTTCATAAACGTTGTTATAATAAGTGATATCATGGTCCCTCAACCAGATAAAAGAATAATAAGAATTCATATGTACACAGTTACCGGACAATGGGTTACCCGAAGTATAGCAATGCCTGCGTTGGTTGAAAATGATTGGTTCACCAGCCTGAGAATCGGCCACATCTATTCGTCCTCATCTAATAGTAAATTAGGATGCTCCGTATCACTCATTTCGTCAAAGCTATCGTGCCCAATATTGTCATTATTCAACAGACTTTCACTTGATTGCAACATGCACTGATCAAAGACCGTCAGATTGGTAACGAGACGCAAAAGTGCTAAATTGACAACTATGAAAAACGTACACATGCACCAACCAGCTAGTGAGCCACCAAAAAGCACACACAGATTCGCATGCGATACTTGGTGCATTTGGGGAATACCCGGGCATTTAGGTTCACTTCTGATTGCAAGCTCGGTTTGTCGCTTTGTATTACTAATACGCGACGTTTCTGAACGAAGTGCATCCTCAAGTGAAAGGATGTCGGTATGATATGGCAGACTGGCCTCGATATCTGATAAACACTGCAGCAACAAGCCGCTTTTTGGTTGCACCTGCGCGCTTAGTGACGCGAAGAACTTATCTGACCGAAGTTGGTCGTAGTCAGCGACTAGAGACTGCAATGTTCCGTTCAATTTAGTGACTTCTCGGTCCAGATCAGGACTCGGCGCCGTGTGGTCAACCAGATGCTTCACATCAATTAATGCTTGCTGTGTGACATGCAGTGGGAGATTGTGGGTCAACATCTGTGATTGCTTGATGGATTGGTAGATCTGATCACCCAGCTCCACAAGCGCCTCGCTGTGATTTGTGAGCTCCGTTGGGTCGAATTTCGCCATCGGCAAATTCTGCAAAAAAGATTACCTTCACTCACTTTGATTTTCGGTGAATTATGGATAAACCGTTTACCTGCACGTAATTGGCATAACGCTCCGGTCCATTTCCCATCCACTTTTTTCTCGGGTCGGTGAACACCCGACTCATATTGTAGACACCATCCAGCGTCATCCCCTCGTAAATCGACCCATTTGGCTGCGTGCACGTGTTGAACAGAGTGGTCATGTTCACCCAAGCAAAAAAACCCCCCCGCCCGCCACGCGCGCGCGCGACGCGCCGAAGCACAGAGCACGCGCGAACCCGCGAGCACGACACGCGCAGGGGGCCACCCGCGCATATATAACGGCAGACACGCGCCCGCCCACTCTGATGCACGCCACCACACAGAGACGAGTACCATCAACTCTACCGCAGCGACACACATCGCGGGAGAGGCAACCGAAACGTTACAGACCATAACAGACGTGCAGATGAATACACTCTTACGTTATTATTCCGAGAGTAAGGCTTAATCCACACACACCTCCACCAGACATGTCCGCTCAGCACAAGACCAGCTTTAACATAGTCCGATCACCTCTCCGAAATCCCCTTGAAAATTCATCACGCAGCTCCCTCACTTCACGATACACTCCCTCGAACGAGAGACAGAGCGAATCGTCTCTCAAGTTCCATGAAGCAGATACACAGAACACGCAATACACAGAACATCACCGATCAACACACAGCCATTTATGCGCGACCAACACCCGATCAAATCATCTCAGCAGCGAACACACTAATAGAACCATAAAGACAACGAAGCACTCAGACATCTCAGAACTTTCAAGTTATAATTACAGAATAATTCATCCATTTCTATCATTACTCATCCAGGCAAAAGAAATCGCAAACATTCTACACGAGCCAGCCACACCACCGCACGATCCGTCACTTCAAGCTATCTAGTCACACATTTACTATTGCATAGCGTTTGATGTGGTTCGCAACGATCTGAGAAGGTGTACGGTCATCGATTGGTTATGCGTCTGAAAACGGGCATTATGCGCAAATCGAAAATTCTGGGCGACTGTTTTTTGGCAGGTGGGAAATCGACTAGCTCGTTGTCTGGATCACGTTAATAAAAATACATATAAAAATGCCGCAAGGCAACGTTTCAGCTTGGCACTCATAATCAATTTGTGCTGTGTTCCGGTGTTCATCGCCGGGTTTTACATCCAAGCCGCGTGCCATCTTGTGTTCGATAACGACACATACACAGACGAACCTGACGGCATATCTGACATTCAAGCTGCCGCGCTTGCCCGTCGGCACCGTTGCTTTTGCCGTACGTGTTCTCTATTTTCTCGCGATTATTTTTGTTAGGCATGTGATATTTCATTTCTGTTTATTGCTTAGGTGAACATGACCACTCTGTTCAACACGTGCACGCAGCCAAATGGGTCGATTTACGAGGGGATGACGCTGGATGGTGTCTACAATATGAGTCGGGTGTTCACCGACCCGAGAAAAAGTGGATGGGAAATGGACCGGAGCGTTATGCCAATTACGTGCAGGTAAACGGTTTATCCATAATTCACCGAAAATCAAAGTGAGTGAAGGTAATCTTTTTTGCAGAATTTGCCGATGGCGAAATTCGACCCAACGGAGCTCACAAATCACAGCGAGGCGCTTGTGGAGCTGGGTGATCAGATCTACCAATCCATCAAGCAATCACAGATGTTGACCCACAATCTCCCACTGCATGTCACACAGCAAGCATTAATTGATGTGAAGCATCTGGTTGACCACACGGCGCCGAGTCCTGATCTGGACCGAGAAGTCACTAAATTGAACGGAACATTGCAGTCTCTAGTCGCTGACTACGACCAACTTCGGTCAGATAAGTTCTTCGCGTCACTAAGCGCGCAGGTGCAACCAAAAAGCGGCTTGTTGCTGCAGTGTTTATCAGATATCGAGGCCAGTCTGCCATATCATACCGACATCCTTTCACTTGAGGATGCACTTCGTTCAGAAACGTCGCGTATCAGTAATACAAAGCGACAAACCGAGCTTGCAATCAGAAGTGAACCTAAATGCCCGGGTATTCCCCAAATGCACCAAGTATCGCATGCGAATCTGTGTGTGCTTTTTGGTGGCTCACTAGCTGGTTGGTGCATGTGTACGTTTTTCATAGTTGTCAATTTAGCACTTTTGCGTCTCGTTACCAATCTGACGGTCTTTGATCAGTGCATGTTGCAATCAAGTGAAAGTCTGTTGAATAATGACAATATTGGGCACGATAGCTTTGACGAAATGAGTGATACGGAGCATCCTAATTTACTATTAGATGAGGACGAATAGATGTGGCCGATTCTCAGGCTGGTGAACCAATCATTTTCAACCAACGCAGGCATTGCTATACTTCGGGTAACCCATTGTCCGGTAACTGTGTACATATGAATTCTTATTATTCTTTTATCTGGTTGAGGGACCATGATATCACTTATTATAACAACGTTTATGAACTAAAGTGTATAGGCAATCCGCCAGCTCATGGCACTCGACACACACAGGCTGCATGCTACATTACTGCCGTCAATGAATGCACCCAT
>JASAMV010006558.1:0-33601 GCA_030248065.1 Rhynchonema sp. JSB1_4
CCGTTCGTCGAAAAAACCAGTATTCAAAATAGAAATCATGATCAACTCAAATTTCGCAGATCACGGTGAACGGTGAATCCCACGCGTTGCACGATGTAATGCAAAGACCAGAATTGGTCGAAAAAATGACGGAGCAAGAGAGAAAGATGTTTATGTGAAATTGTGCCAAGAAGTAACCGAACATCTGGGTTATTTATACATAACTTTTTATTGTAATTTCTGTTCAATCTCGTTGCTTTATTGTATCGCTCCTTATTGTTGTCATAGAGAGACGTGAAACGTTGGTGACGCTTCTGTTTTATATGAGGTGCAAGTGCAAATAAAAACGGGTTGCAGTCCAGAATTCTGTTTCGCTGTTTTTTTTGTGAACCAGAGTCTAATGATACCGACTCAATCACTGCGCGAGTGACATACATATTTCATTTCTCAATTATCACGTATTGAAAGAAAGTGTCCGTTGATGTGCTTGTTTTCGTTTCAATTGTGAACAGAAAAAGGGAACCCCCAAAAGGGTTTTTTACAGCAAAGACGTTGGTCCGGCTGTTATGTCAGTGCTGCGAAACGTCTCGCTGACCTCCAAGTTTGCATCAAACAGTCGCAGCAATATTGAGGAACTAGTCAGGAAACGAAATGATTCCGATGCGCCAAACGATGAGGTTCAGGTACCGACCAGTTCCGGTGCCGGGTCCACTAAAGGAACCGGAACCGCTGTTCCGGAGCATTCATACTTATCTGTGTTTCTGATTGGTGCGCTGCTGAAAACATTCGATGTGGGATTGGTTTTTGGAGGTGAGTGTTTTGGGTCTTTCTATGCGTTGCACAATAGTATTTCAGCGTCTTATTGATTTACTATTGGCTGGGTCATGCGCGGATGGATGATAACAGCAGTCATGGATTTTTTTAACCAAATTTAGTAGCTTTTTGGCTACTAAATTTTTTGAAAAGCTAGTAAATTTTCAAATTTAACAGCCTAAAAGCTACTAAATTTTGTATTTTAGCCAAAAAAGCTAGTAAATTGGTTTTTCAGCGGCAAAAAAGCTACTAAATTTTTGATTTTACTAGCTTCTTGCTACTAGCCCATTTTGAAAAAATAAACCCTGACAGCAGTATTCTGCGAATCTGGCTTTCCAGAACGCTACAGTGTTTTGTGTCTGCTTTTATCTGGGACACGTGCCAGCCAATAAATCCTGAGATGGATGCATATTATGCTAGCTGTGAGTGTTGTCGGTTTGTCCTGCTTTCCCGGACCGAAACGCTGTCGGTGCTGGCGAATACTGCAGAAGTCTACGCGTGATAAAAAATGTGGACGAAATTAACGCAATCAACCGATCTCTTTTTGCAGCCGGTTGGCTCGTCTACCGTTTCCTGCACGACTACGTCTTCATACCGCACAATCGCGGGTTCTATTGCTCAGACGTACCGCATATGTCCCGGGTTATGGTGGATCACACCATATCTGTGAAACATCTGCTTTACGTGACGCTGCTCGTGCCGTACATGTGAGTTTGTGGTTGGTGATGTTATTGTGCGTTGTTCGGTTTCGAACAAGTTGGAAGGCCACGCAATTGCAAAGTTTCTGAGCCCATGTTCAGGCCTCCCATTAACGTTTGTGCTTGGGAAAACAGGAATTAGCAAGCAGGATTGCGGTCACATTTTTTCCACCACTTTTATGGCAGTGGAAAGATGGCCTGATGACGCCTTGACCAATTTTTGATCTCAAGCAATTTTAAAATGGACACTGCCGTTGGTGTTTCGTTTTGTTTCAACAATTTCCAACCACCACTATTCTGCATTCCAGCTACGTCGACATTTGCGAGGCCGTGTATCTGTGGTGCAACCCGGCGATACGCAGTCGACTGCCGCAGTTTTTCGCAAACACAACGCATCAATGTGTCAGATACGTGCTTGGTTGGTGTGTGTGGATGGCTGGTTTTTTGTCTTTCATATTCTTTTTAGAGTTTAAAATGCTTGTTTATAACTTTTTGAACTGGTTGACCGTGTGTTCTTAATCTCCACAAGTTTTCATGCGGCTGGTGGAACATTTTCTGTCGGATGTGTGAAAGTTCCACTGCGTCTCACAATGTATGAGTAGAGTCAATCCAGAACGCAGCAAACAGTCATGACCAATGTAGTGGCAGGCAAATAATGGTTGCAAGGTAGCCTTGTGGGAATGGATCCAGATGGTTGCAAAGTACCTACCTACCCCTTTGGGGATCCCCATCCCCCAGCCACTACAGGGTTATGGCCATGCACGGACGAGCTGGCTGGCTGGAGTCAAAAACCTGCAGATTTCTCACAAATGTATTTAATTAAGTGATAAACGAATAAATAATAATAATAATTAGAATATAATAATAATAATAATAATAGTAAATAATATAATAATAATTTATTGGAGGTTCAAATGCACCACCGTGGTTCCTTTCTTGCGTCTTTATCAATTCCAGGTTTCACATTCCAGTCGATTCTGATGGAGGCGGGTAAGCTGATGATTGGCCGACTCCGTCCAAATTTCCTGTCCATGTGCGATCCTGATTGGTCGAAAATTGGTATTGATTGTGACAATCCGGCCAATCAGCATAGATATGTGGAATGGGCGCATTGTAGAGTCGGTGAGAGATTGGAGCGCAATGCAAGGGGAAGGTTAGAAACCGTTGGCTATTGTTGTTTCTTTTTATTTTGCTTACCTGTGGGCCTGTTCAGTGGTGTCGTTGGGGGGGGGGGCTGGGGGGGTTACCCCCCTGGTATGGGGTATGGGAAATCGGCCGGGGGTATGGGGTATGGGAAGAAATGACTTTTTGACCGCGAGATGTACCAAAATTGGCCATTTTTCGTCCAAAAATGTCAAAAATCGCTTACTACCGCAAGAAAACTCTGTTTTAAGCACTTTTTAGACCAATTTTGGCACTTTTAGAAAATTTTTGGGGTCATTTTTTTCAAAACCCCCACCCACCCTCGGGTATGGGAAACTTTTGAGTTTTTGGAAACCCCCCTTGGTATGGGAAATTTTTGATTTTTGGGGTATGTATGGGAAATTTCCCGAAAATTGGGCTGGGTATGGGAAAATTTCGACGACACCACTGGGCCTGTTCTCGGGTCTGGCGCATTTTTGAGGTGTCGTTCTGCCTCCCCTGACGACTGATGTTTCACGTGAAATAGACAACGGCAAACGAAAATAAGGCAATTTGTTCCGGTACCTATTTGCTCACTAACTATCGAATTTACTGAAGAAACGCCAAAATGAAACCTTATCAGATTCAAAAAAAGAAAATAGTTTAAGCCTGTTTCGGTGTTATTTACCGGTATTCGGTGTTAATTATTATTTGTCTGTTATCATGCCCATCGATGACAATCCACGCTAGACACTGAACAAAATTAATCAAAAATTTATCAATTTGCAGCTTCCCAAGCGGTCATTCTTCGTGTGCCGTCTACGTGTTGACAAGCTGTCTGCTGTACACCTATGAACTAGTCCGAATTAGCTGCTCAAAACAACAACAACTAAATCCGAAACTACGCACGCTGCATTTGTGCATGTACGCTTTCATGCTGTGTTTGTGCGTGTGGTCGTGTGTAACATGTGCGTCTAGGGTTTGGGATGGTTGGCATTTTCCTACTGATGTGCTTGGTGGTATTGTTTTGGGACTGGGTAGTGCCTACATGTTTTTTGGACGTGTGGATCTAGACAGCGCGAGAAGTCATAGAGCTGGACTGTAATTTTTAGCTACATGTAAATGTGGAATTTTCTTTTGAATAAAACAGCAGTTGTCATTGTGTGTATGTCACATGTGTGCTCATCCGGGTTTATGCCTCGACCTGGTGCACATTGACACAAGAACGTCGCTCGTTTTATCCACATCGAAATCCTTCTGTCTTCCACACTGTTTTATGTGTCGTCATTGTGTCATATACTTATCCTATTCTAAGTCCTTTTCTAATGTGCAATCGTGTTATAATCGTGTAAAATCTCGAGCTTAGTGCAATTATTTGTGTGTTCTTTATCTGATTTTTGATCAGACCCGCGCAATCTGCCTGTGACTTCAGAGTGTGTGCACTATTTTCTGTGATTCTTATCTTTTCCCAATTCTATACCATGCCCATGACATATCAAGGTTGGTTTTAGTTCTAATTGTGTTAAAATTGGTGTGCGTCGTGCAGTATTGCAAAATCCTGTGTTGTGCGGTTTACAGGTCAAGATTATTCGAAACAATCTATTATTTTTAATGTTTTGCTTCTTTATTTGGCTCAGACATCAATTTCTACTGTTTGCATTTGACCACTGTGGTTCATTCCATTCACCTTATCTGCAAATTTGGTGTGATACTTAGCTCATTTGTGCAACTTTACGTTACAAACAGCGCTCTGTTTACGCTCAAAAATGATAAAACTGTTGTTCCAAGCTATACTACTTCGGCATGTTCTTCCAAGAAACTCACTGTGCGTTTCGTAACCGCTTGTGGCCTGCTAGTGCCTGTGTGTGCTGGTGCCTGATATTTTGCTTGTGTCTGTGGCTGTGCTTGTGTTGTGAATTTGACAAAAAAGAGTGCAACGAATCACTCAACAATTATGTCAGATGAAATGGAGGCGGTACGAAATTTTCGGACTGTTGGAAAGAAAATCGTGGCGGTGGCCCGAAACTATCGGTTCGTTTTTAAAAGTTTTTTTTACAGATGAAAATGTTTTGTGCGTAAATGTGAAGCTTGTCGGATATCGCGGTCATAAACAGCTTGGTTATTTATAGGCCTTGTGAAACATCAGCAAACATCAATGTTGCGTAGGGCTGGCTGATGTTTCACTCGCAGGAAAACAACTCAGGAAATGCTGCTCCGATTTGAAGTTTTCGCGTCCGCGCCATTTTAGCAGCGATTTTATGCAAAAGCAAGGGTTCTCCTTAACCTTCCGATGCGGGGCCAACAGTTTTGTCGTAAAATAGTCGTCGAACAGGCAATAATAACGTACATGAGCCTCAAATGAGCGCGAAAATAATTCATGTGATTTGACGACAAAATGTGACGACATGATTTGACGACATTACTATAAGCCCCAATGCGGGACACTTGCCTGTCCGTTGTGTCAAGTCCTCCTCAATATGTTGCAGTGCGCACGCGGCCGAACTCAACAACCCGGTGCCAAAAACGCCGTTTTTCTTCATGAAACCAACGACAGCATATCTGAGCGAAGGTCAACCGATCAAGGTGTGATTTGGGGCTTCAGGCGTTTTGAATGAAAGCTGTTGTGTGGATGTATAGTTTGAGTAATTAAAAATTATTATGGCTGCAGCATATTGGCCAATACACTAATAGCACATGCAGCATGCGCAGCCTGACGCAGCTCGGTTCCAAAAAAATTGTTTTACCCGCGGCACAATGTCAAAAAACGATGACTGAAGACTGCTGCTGGTTAACCAGATGAGTGCCCAGGGTTGGGTTGGGAAACATTTTTTTGAAAAAAAAATTTCTCAAAAATATTGTGAAAAAAAATATTATTTGCCTAACCCTGGCCTCACACCACCCGTCAATGGCCATAATAACAACAAGAGCGATCCCACAAATACTCCACAAATATTTCAGATCCCAGCCAACTCGAAGAATCTCGCGCACGAAGTCGAGCTTGGTGTGATTATTGGAAAGTTGGCCAAACACGTGTCCGCGGCACGGGCTGCGGACTACGTCGGAGGGTACACCCTTGCACTTGATATGACTGCACGCGATTTTCAGGTGTGCTGAAACGTTTGGTTTGTGATCTGGTGAGCTCTTGTTGCACAATCCAGTTCGCGCAAGAGGGGTGTTCGGGCAGAATCGGACTTTAATATGACAACTCTTTTGTTTGGTCGCCATGTTTTGAATCAGGCTATACAGTCCAGAAATTCAATCATGTTTTTTTTCAAAATGACCTACTGGTTCATTACGGGCTCGTTGGCCCAAAATCTACTGGCTCCTTCTGTTTTTAGTGCTTACAAAAGCAAATCCTACTCGCTCATTAGCCAAAATCTACTGACTCATGCTAAATGACAAAAAAACCTGACCAAAGTGCTCCCATCAAACGTTTGTGTTGGTGGGCATAGCAGTGTGCCATCCGCTTTCGTGAACCTGCTGTTTTCGGCTTGCGGTTCTGTGTGCCACTGCATACCGGTATGTAGTTGTTTGTTATCATGCCCATGGTCATGCTATGCGTGACGGTTTCTGATAGCAAAAACTGGTGTCCCACTGACCCAAGTTTCCTGTCATTTTTCCTTTTCATTCAGGACTCGGCCAAAAAGGCCGGTCATCCATGGTTTCTGGTCAAAGGTTTCGACGGCGCCTGTCCGATTTCATCCAAAATGCTCTCACCAAGCGATCTGCCAAATTTAGCATCTGATGTTCCAATCTGGCTGAGCGTCAACGGCGAAATGCGACAGCAGGGCAACACCAAGGACATGATCTTCAATGTGGCCTTGCTCATTCAGGCTATAAGCACTCACGTGACCCTCGAGCCTGGTGACTTGTTGCTGACGGGCACACCTGAAGGGGTCGGGCGGGTGCAGGCCGGGGATAGGATAGAATGTGGACTTGGAAAGGGCGATATGTTGAGGATCAGTTTTGATGTGGTTGAATAGGCTTGAATTTCTGGCGAGCAATTTTGTGATCAAGTTGTACATTTTTGGGAAGTTTAGAGATCGCATGTACTTCGTAGGCGACGTTTGTGTATATAATCTGCCATTTTTCTAATGGTCGCGGCACGGCAAACATAACACATTTATTATGTGTGACTTTATCTGCTTTTTTTCATATAATTCGTATGATCAATACAGTGGCTGAAGTTAGATAATACAAAGTTGTTATACATTCAGAAGAATACGGATCAATTTGTTTTGAGCATGAAAAACGTATGGCCTAAACGCGATAGTAAAGGCAAACCAGCCATGCTTTGCAGTCTTAGACCATAGCGTATCACCCGCCATCTTTATGCCTGAAGACGGAACTAAACAATTGTGTTTTGGCGCGTTAATGTCGCGTTTTTGGCTGTTTGGGAACAACTTTTGCGCTTTTCGAAATTAATGACATGCGCCCGTAAGTGACTGTGACCAACCCTTGCAGTGTTTTCAACGCACCTCCAGGGGTGTGCTGGCTGACGATGGATATACATATGTGAAATGCAACAATATTCGGTATTTATACAACGTAAACATGAACAAAGTAAGCGAAAAAAATTCGGAATAAAGTTTGGGCTTCTTTGCGAGCGATTTTGGTGATCGAGTTGTGCATGTTAGGGATGCTATAGACGCACTGGTGACGTTTTTGTATATTTTTGTCTTTGCTCATCTGGAAAACATGCGTTCATATCTGATGTTTGGTCTTATTCATCCACCTCTCCTTCCCTCGTAATTTTTGTTAAATCCTCTGCGATAAATCCTCTGGCTGAGTTTGTGTCATTGAATGAACATCGAAAGTTATGGCGATCGTTTTTTTATGAAACACAAGAGCTCTAGATGACGTATGGCAGAACATTTGGAGAAACCGCATCGATATGAAATCTAAAAACGACAGAAATTTGAGCGGGATATCCCAAAAACAAAAGACCGCAGGGAAAGTGGAGTAATTTCACAACAACCCGCTGGCACGTTTAGTTCGCTCCGCGTTTGGCTATTTGCTCTGTTATCTTTGTCTCTATGATTTGCCAGTTTTGTCGTTCTTCATTCATTTGTTCGGTGACTTGGCACAGGTCCAGCAGCTGTTCCTGAAAATATTCCGCGAACATTTTGACGACTTCTCATTCATCCAAGGACGATACACAGTTGGTGGAGCTGATGCGCATGTGCACTGATGATGACCTGATGCACCACCGTCCATCTGCGAAATCGGCGGCTTGGCAATGTGCCAACCATCGTTTGGGATGAAAAACTTTGTCAACCCATCCATGCCTGCTCTTTTTCCTTGATGTCCATTGGTTCATTCGAATCCAACTTGTTCAGCAATTCTTGAATTTCTGATTGGTCGCGTTCGAGTCGGTCGTCGATGAATGCAATCGCCTGGCGAACGTCTTCCTGCGGGCGAATTCACGGTTGAACTTGAACTCGAATCTCAAACTCAAAAGCCATTCATTGGGCTCAAAACCCCCACACACCATCAACGGGCATGATAACAAACAGCGGCTAGTACGAGAGCGATTTTGAAATCAACTGCTTTCTTTGCATTTGAACACAGCAATTGCTAAATTTCATGACGTTTTTATGTGTAGTTTGCTGTGTGTTTTCGTCAGTTCTCGGATATGTTCTTACCACCGCAACCCAAAGTTCTGTAAATTGAAAGGAAAAGCACAAAATATCTTCGAAACAAAACCCACCGCATATTTACGAAGAGTATCGATCTTTAGTGATCCCAGAAAATTGTCGAGTGATGTACCTTGAGTGTCCATTTTCAAAAGCTCGATCACTGATTTAACTTCTGGTTTCTTTTCCTGCAAGATGGATGAAACTGCGGTCTTTCGAGAATATCACACGGTTGTGGTGAGGAAAATAGTACAACGTCCTGAGAACCAAAGTCTGGTCCGGGCAAACCTTTGTCTCGTACGCTTTCGAAAGCGTCTTTATTTCGATTTCCCTGCACATTTTCGTCAGTTTCTCTTCGACGGGTTGAATGCGGTCATCCTTTCTGAGTTGTTCATCCGAACTTATTCTTGCTATCTCTTCTGTTTGCTTCTGATTCCTACTCTTGTTGCTTTTGGCAATCTTCAAATCCGCCAATTTCCCAATCAATTCTTTTCTCTGCTCTGTTAGACGCCCTGCTTCGGCCCACACTTGTTCAAAGTCTTCGGTAAATGGATTATCCATCACGTCGGTCTTGTCTGCGATCTTTTTGGCGATTTCGTGAATTTCGGTTTGAAGCTCGATTTCCTTCTCGGTTTCAGAATCCGGCTTAGAATATGATGTACAACAGTCGGCATTTGTTTGCTCCTTGGTCAATGAATTTTTCTCTCCTTACGTAGAGTTTTCTGACAGTGCTGATTTTGACCGGCGTAAAAGTTATTAACGATTAGCATTGACGCTGGCCAAACCGCAACTATCAATCTTCAGTTCATGTAACCAAGACAGTCAGATCATCAAGATTATTTATGCCAGCCACAGCCAGGTAACGATTGGAAAGTTACAACGTGGACACTGAATACATCTGCCCCTGATTATACGTCAAACCCTTAACCCGGTGAAGGAACATGTGGGGAAACAAGATCATTTCAGGATTTGCCACCAAACCTCATCTTCAGAAGAAGTGTCATTATACGGTTTGTATTTTCCAAATTCGTCATACGCCTGCCTCAATACGTCGTTGCTGAGTTGATCCCTGAACATTTGCCGGGCTGATCGGCATTCAGCTGTCACTGGTTCCTGGGGTTCCTCTCGTTGATCTTCCTCCGCCTGAGTGGAGAACTGCGCATAAGCTTGCGCTGAGATAGACACTTTCGGTATCGAATTAAACTATAGGTGATCGTATTCGATCTTTGCATCTCTCGACCCAGAAGGGTTCCATCAAATCTTATCCTGAAGCGCCTTGATCCCTACAAGATATATGCAAGTGAAACATCACTCTTCAACCATTTCATCCGGCACATTCGGTTCGACTTTCAAGTTCGGTTTCATAGCCGTGTCGAAAATCTTGCGTATCTGCTCTTCGAGGCGTTTCATTTGTTGATTGTCTTTGATGATTGCCAGTTGTGCTGCGCTGATTTTCTTCTCGATATCGCGAACTTCCAACGCCAGTTGCTTGATCGAGGGCTCTAACGCGCGACGCTCGCCCTGAAACACGAACTATAGTATAAGAACAGAACCTTCTCAAAACTCGCAGGTTTCCGGAGAAGGTAAGTTGTCATCTACGGTGCATTTGCACTGACGATGACCTGCCAGTCAATGAAAAGCCGCCGGGCGACAAAAATCATACACAATTCTAAAGCGGTATACCTCGTTTTCTGCTGCCTGCTTTTCCTTCTTGAGTATTTCCTGAATCGTGTTTTCTTTATCAGTCAACCAGCGTTCCAGTTGACTTTGCTGATCGCTAATCGACTTTTTGTGCCCGAGTATCTTGTGGAGAGTGGAATCGACTTGGCTGCTCACGCGCTCCTGCGTGTGTGTTTTGAGAACCAGAATTTTAATTGATAAATTCATTTACACTGGGTTTGAGTGCTAAACTTTCACTCGAATTCACCATCCGATTCGCGATTCTTTCAATAGGTTCCCGTGGTTGAGAAGTAAACGCTTCCCAACCAACATGTATCAGAAAACGGTCAGAAAGTCAATTGTACGTACTGATCATCAGATCTTTTTTATTGCGGAAACCGGCAGCCGGGAAGCATTAAAGAACCATAGGCGGAGAAGGCTATGTTTCAACAGCGCGAGAAAAGTAACTGTACTGACATATGTATAACCTGAACAAAAGGTGAAAAGTCCGGTATAGCGTTCTCAGCAAACGGCAGGAGTACCCACAATGCCATCGTTTGATGCTGCAGATTTCTCATTTCATTTTGAATTTGCGCTTCAATCTTATTAATTAGTTCTTCGTTGCCACGTTCTGATCCTGATTTCAGTTGATCTACTTTGTTCTTGTGTTCAAGTATCGTTTTTTCCATCAGACTATACTGCATTTGAGCTTCAAGCGCCTGTTTCTCGGTTAGCGCTTCAGCGTGACGCTCTTCATTCATATCGATTTTGTATTTCAAATTCTCCGCCACTGTCTTCAAATGCAGAATCTTCAACTTGACTTCCCTGATGTCGTCTAGTCTTCGCGTTCTCAGTATTTCGAGCATTTTGCGTCTGCGGTGCGTTGGCTGAAAGCAAGATTATTGAATTTAGGTTTAACTGTCAGCAAATCAATATGTTGATACAAAACAGAAACGCAACAACCTCCGTAGCTTCAAGTTTCAATAGCTGTTGTTCATATCTTTCGATTTTCGGAAGCGCATCTGCCAGCTTTCGTTCGCTGTCGGCGTATTCTTTTGCGATTGACTCCAGCTTCTCGTCATTTTTAGCGAATTCACTTTTCACGCACTCGATTGACTTTTCCACTTCGTGCTGCACGTGAGAGCAGTACATATAGAGAGCATGCCTTGACAAAAAACTTTGCACACAGTTTGGGCTGGACTATCGTTGTATTGGAATAAGCTCCTTGAATGTCGTCGATCGATACAAACGCGAGTTGAGCAATCAAAATAAAAGTGTTTTGAATACCAAGATTCAATCATAATAAAATATGTGTATTGTGTCGTCTGCCTACTCACCGCAGGCGTGCTATGTTGTTTCGATCGTTTTTCAGCCGGTTTCGTGTCGCTATCCTCACTGAATGAAGTATTACATGTCAGGATAGTTTATTGAACGTTCATTTTGCAAGGTTAACGCTCTAAGCTATGCTAATCATCGTTTCTCGATAGCTCTTCTCAGGAAAGAAAGGTTTGAGTGTGCTCTCTATTTCTATATCTTGCATTTTTAATTGCTCTCACCATATGGCCAACTACAGAAGTCAGCTTGAACTATTCGCAACTGTAGCAGCGTGTTTTGCTGGAGGCTAAATCTACTATTACTCTATTCTATACTGCAGAAAACTGTCGATCAATCAACTTTACCATATTGTTGTACTGTATAAGCTGGTGTGCTTCAACAATGTTGTTTTGCATCGGCTGTCCTGTTCAACGAGCTACTCCGGTGGCATCATGTCAGGTTCAATGCTCAACAAAATTCAGTCGGTCATCAAAGTGCAGTCGAACCTGGCTTTCGACGGTTTGACACCGTGACAACAAGGCAGCAATGATTGGGTGACCAGCAGCAAGATAATCGCACTGCGGTAATGGAGAGCGAGCGACAGAGTCAGCATGATTGGCATGAGAAGCGAAGAAAGATACTGATCGCACAATCTATACTGCTAAAACAGGAAGACGTAAAGGCAGTCTACGGGGGGTTGTCACTAAGCCCCCGAATACCGTAACCCACCGCAAGCGAGATCGTTGTGAGACCCATGCTGATCGCTGCTTATCGACACGTGTATTAGCGGCAGCAAGCTGGAAATTGTCATCGTGCGCGTCGATCACCAAAACGTCGAAATGTTGGTTGGTGTTGGCGCTAACACGCAAAACATAGATAAAAAACAAAATGGTCTCGACGCGATCCTTGCAGATCAATATTACGGTGGAGTACGGTATTCGGGGGCTGAGTGACAACCTCCCGTAGACTGCCTTTATAGGCAAACTGCGCCAACACGAGCCCGATTTCGGAGGTGGTGAACTTGCAAAACGCAAAGAAAATAGAAAATCATCATGCTCCATGTTGTCTTGTACAACGTGTAACGTTTCCCAAATCAACAGCCACGTCTGAATGTTTCACCATTTTGCCAGCACGGGTCCCGGCTAGTGACTATACACGAATAAGCATCCAAAAATTTTCCTGAATCGTAAGGCACGTCTCGCTGCAGATCACAAGCGTTCTATTTATATATTTTTGTTCACGTCCTACACACCGAATTGCCATATCCCAATTTCAAACATATAATTTTAAATGAATTAAAACGTAGACAAAACCCTCCCGTAGACTGCCCTTAGTCAATATTACACTGCGAGTGGCCCCAAGAAATCAATAATTGATCACCCGGGTCACATTTACATCACAGTGCCATGGTGGCGCAGCGGCGTCGTGTTTGTGTTTCCTCTCTGATTCCCCATTCAAAACGAACAAACTGATTGCGTTAGCGTGACCACATGCAGCTGCGGTCGCTTCTGGGGTGGAACCCACAACGCTCACCTATGAATATAAATATTGGAATTGGTGATGTTTCATTGTGTAAAGTCTTAGGTGATCGGTGCTGATCCACAGCGTTAGTGATGAAGATGGCTTTCATGAAAACATCCACATTCTGTCAAGTTTGAAAGGGCAATCATCGCGACCACCGCAACGAGAAAAGGGCAATTTTGTTTGGGAAGGAACTTTTATATATTTTATGATGCGTGGATGGAATTTTTCGAAACGGTGCAATCAAGAGTTGTGTGTAAAAGTCGGTGTAAACATAAAACATTGCCAGCTGCCAACCTGGAATGTTTCAAGTTTGCATTTGAAAGCTCTTTCACCGACCTTTACACCGAACTCTTGTTTACACCGTTTCGAACTTTCCAGCCGATAATTTGGATCACTTACTACTACCAGAGTGAAAGTTGCCACCGTGATGGACTATTTTTACGCTGGTCGCATGAATCTGACCGCCGCGGTGTCTCACACCAAAGATTCGAACCTTATCAGTGGAGAATCGTGCGTATCCCTGACTCATCAAGGTGACGTGTTGTCGCTTGAAATTGGATCACAATTTCTTCACCATTATGATGACAGAGACCGCTCATCATAGCATCCAATGTCATGCACAGGCCCAGTTACCTTCACTCCATCGTCTGTATTTTCCGAGATCGTCACCAAATTATGAATGGTCCCGTAGAGTTGTCGATGGGCCGGGTCCCATTGGCGATGAGTTTGATTACCAGCCGCCGCCATATCCACCATTTGCGCCACGTGCACGCGCAGAGCGTGGATTATTTCTCAAAAATGTATTTTTGCCAAAATTCGGACAGAAACCGACTGAATGGTTCGTTTAATTATTTAAACCCGGATCATCTGATGTCGTATACGCCGTGTATCCGCTACCATCCTTGTGGAGTACGACATTTCGGTTGATTGATCTGTGATTTCTGAACAGTTGACTGATGACTTCATGCTGATCCGCTGTTGTTTCACGTTTGGACCTGAAAACATGCGCGAATACTTTAGTTTTCAACCGTGTACCGCACAAATATTCTCAGTTAAAACGTGCGTTAAACCGGGCAACCGGATATCGCATGCTCTCAGAATCCGGCCTTTATGAAATGCGTTTAAATTGTGAGAATTAATTTTTAAAAATTTGCTTTCGGGAACAAACTCGAGCTTGTGCCGACTTACGCTCCCCCTTTTGATCAGGCAACGGCAGAACATCTAGTAGGGAACCAACCAGCTCGTCAACCAACAGCCACGTGTGAAATGCTTCATAATGGTTTCATCTGTCAGCGAGCTGGTTCTTGTCTCAGTCTCACTGCCTTTCATGATCAAAAGGGTGAGCGTAAGTCGGCACAAGCTCGCGTTTGTTCCTGAAAGCAACTTTTCAAAGATAAATTCTGACAGTTTTAACGTGGTTTATCTCGTTTGATCGTTGTTTTTGCGACCGTTGGACATAAACAGTCTAACTGCGTCGTAAAAAAGCAAGCATGAGATATACGGTTTCCCGCTTTAAGGATGCGACAACATTACAACTTTCGGCCGTTTTCTAAGCAAGGGGGGCGGTGCACCAGGTTCATTGTACCGTACCTTTCGTAATGATCTACCTGTGTATGTCATGCGTTGTCTGTATCAAACCTTGATTTGCTCTGTCATGTACTATTCGTGTGAGGTGACCTATCCTATTCATGACTATTCACGTAATTTGTTGGAAAGAACACAAAAATCCATTATTCGCATGTTCTCTGGCAATTATGATCGGTCTGTGTCATATTCGCAGTTGTGTTCAATGTTTGGTGTTGATTATGTGGGTGTCACTGTCATGAAACGTCGTCTGAGATTGATGCATTCTTATGTTCTTGGTATTCGTTCTGCACCTGTTGACTCTATTTCGTTCATTTCTGATTCCAGTTCTCGCTCCAGTTCTCGTCTTAATCATTCTCGTGCCATTTGTATCCCACGTGCTAAAACTCATATTCTCGCTACAAGTGCTATTGTTATCATGTCCCATCTTTACAATGCTTTACCTGATTTTGCTGTTTTCCTGCGAATGGGCACATTCAAAGGAGTCATTCGTTCGCAAAGCTTGATTGTTGAATTGTTGTACAAATTGCGATTGCTGCCAGTGAAATTTATTCCGTCCGTGTGTGAAATGTAATTGACCGATCATGCTGTGTTTCTGTGTTTTCTGTGTTTTTTGCTCCTTATCATCATCTACATCTCTCGATCCGTAACTGGCCCACTAAACACTTGTAATTATTTGTGGTTTCGTTGTTACTGTCCAGCTTATGCGTGTTGTTGACGTTACCATGTTGCTTCTGATGCAATAAAAAACTTGAACTTGAACTTGACTTGAACTTGAACTTGAACTTGAACTTGAAGGTAAATGTCAGTGCGAATGCACCAGATGGCCACGTAACCCGCGACCGGAAAAAGACGACAGTAATAAGACTTATCACATACATACCTGTGATAATAACGGGGTTATACCTGTGATGAGCGAGTCCTTGGACGAAACTTGCGGTGACTGCCATCAATAACAGTACCACACACAAATTATTGATCTTGGTGGACAACATATTCAAATTTGGCCGTAAAATATGAATACGTCTTTCGAATAATAATTTGTTGTAGCAGTTCAGCAGACTGTTAATTTTTAATGTTGGGGTATGGCTCTGAGACTGTTCAATAATGAATGGTCGCAATCGGAAGCTACAGTACACGCGCACCAAAGAAAGCAGCTTAGCTTTATTCTAGCCATAAATGTTGACGTGTCATAAATGTACGTGTCATCTTGAATGGTATATAAGGGACGATCCATTGTATTTTATGCATTCCACATACTTATGAACTTATCCATCCAACTTCAACTGGTTCATTGTCTGACAAGGGCTAAATATTTATTGACGCAAGTTTTTACAACCTGAAACTATGTTTTGCTGGCGAGAAGCGGCTGATGCGAGAAAAGGAGAGGAATGGATGAAAAGCACAAGAGCAAAGAGTAAAAATATAAGCAAAAACAATTCAAGAAGAAGTTATTGTCACTAGACGGATCTGATTTGGGGGACTTGCAGAAGCTGTTTGCGCCGCTGACATACCGTCGGTATCAGTAAAAATAAGACCAAGCCCCAACCAAAGACCAACCCCCTTTTTATGTGCAGCGTGTAGCTGGCAAACTATTCTAAACATTCACCAAAAATTTTGTCTCAAAACGCTATGTACATTGAGTTACAGCATGTTGAAAACACCTGCTAGTTCCGGTTGGGGGTTGGTCTAGTTTCTTATTTTTGAAAAAGAAAACCAAGTTGGTTGGCGGAGGAATTTTCGCGGACAAAAAGACCAAGCCCCAAAGCACGCAACCCCGCAACACACACACACACAAACGATTGCTTCAGCACATGAGTTGTTGCATAATACCCCAGCTGTGTGTGTGTGTTGTATTAGGGACTTTGCGCTCTCTCGGTGAGTGCGTCGCTGCTGGCCCGATCATTACGTTTATAATGTATCGTCAGGCGGCTTGGCTGTCGGCGTCTTTAGCACAGTGGCAAGCATATCTGACTGTGGTTGTGAGAGCCACGAGTTCGAAGCTTCTCACAGACAAGCTTTTTGATGTTTTTGTTTATGTTTTCAATGTGTAAATATCAATGATTTCAACAAACAGAAACAAACTTTTCACACCCGACGTTTGCTTCAAAATACAATCAGAAAAACCCGGCCCAAAAAATCGGGCCGGATAGGACCGGGCTGACTTTTTCTGAATCCGGCCATGCCGGACCGAGGTAACCCGGCCCGATTCCCACCTCTGTAACAAGCGTTTTGAATGATAATGCTTCTTTTAAGACATTTTAATGAACCCCGTATTAAATCATTTTCCAGCAGGTGAAAAATAAATGGCAGAGAAAATGGGGGTTGGGCTATTTTTCGGTTTTCAACTGCTCCGCCAAGGGGCTTGGTCTATATTTATTTTTTTTTGAACTAAAACCAACCGACAAATAGCTTTGTTTTTACTTGGATATGATGTTTCAAAGTCTACTTTTGTTTCTATGATGATCAGCATGCTCCCTTACGTAGACATGCCAAGCATCAGCCCACCGAACCAAACCGTGTTGGAAATGCGGTCAGGCCAACTTCAAATGCTTTTTTCTCGAAAAAGTGGTTTTGGGGGTTGGTCTTAAACAATACGGGGACGATACGATACGGTAGGACGATACGGTAGCTCAACGGGATCGGAGAACCGATGCAACAGGATGACGAAATGAATGAGAGCGCAAACGATACAGTATACACACACATACTTTCGAAACAACTGGGCGTCAGCTGGCCTGGCGCGCTGTCATAACTATACTAATGGTCATGTTTACGTACTCCAGGAGCTTTCAAGGAGATCATTAATCCCTCCAATCAGCCACGGCGGTTCATTCGGGTTCCCGTATGATGGACATGCACTAATCTGTTCTCATACACATCTTATTTTATTGCTCTTGTGCCTGTTTTCGACTTGTTATTAGTTCGGCATATGTAGCTCCTGAAAGAAATTTTTTAATAAAATTACTGCTTCTCATCCTTAGTGATCATTTTTATCGCTCTCAATTGCATCGCCGGAGTTCATGGCTGGCGTAGAAACCAACTGTTGCACAACGATTAACCAAACACGAAATAAAAATGAGACTTAGTTGCAAACGCTAGTCTTGTTGGGGTTCTAAGTTCGGCTACCATCACGGGAACGGCAACGGGTGTCCAGCTCGATCCGCCCCGTGCGTATGCTTCCCTGTACTCACTACGCGGTTATTCAAAACAACTATGCACAGGAGCGTTCACAACGCAGTTGAAGCACAAAACAATAAAAGACGGAAAACACCAGCGGCCTTTCTAAACTCCGTGCCGCGCGCGACAGTCAATGCTTTACAATCGTCCGCATATGTATATTCGTTTTTGTTGCGTTGAAATTAATTTTTGTTTTGATTCCGCCTAAATTGGTCAGGTGGCTACCGCAAATCGCACGCACTTTGTCACATGCGGGAAAATTTCTTGGGTTAATTCAAACGGAATAATGCTGTTTGCAATTATCTTCATGAAAACCCTTAACGAAATTTCCAGCGAACACTTTGCCTACACAATCCTGCTCACAACACTATAAATAATACAGACACTAACCACAAAACCGAGAAGACACCATAATTTTTGTTCACAATATCACAATAAAAAAATCAAAGTTCGGAGCGTTGTTGCATAAAAAATAATCATTTATACTGATGCCGCCATAATCAAATCACTGGAAATCCTCCGGGCAACACATCGGTTTCGCACAACATCGTTTCATGCGCACTGGCGTCGCTTCACCGCCTCCCTTCTTCCCGGCGCACTCCTTCTGGCACCAGGCGTTCGGGTCTGAATTAACGAGGATATTGGGAGTGGAAGATTAATTCGGTTATATTCGCAAAATTCACTAAGAAATCATACCAGCGAAATCCGCCGCGTGTTGTGTCTTCCACAGATTCTGGCAGCTTGCCGCCTTCACCTGAAGAGAAATAGAATAATCAATTCATTTTGTTTAATAAGCTAATCAACAAAAGCGACAACTCACTCCACATTGACACGCGTGCATGCAGTTGCCACCGCTGGCTGCTTTGCACGCCTCCAACTGTTGGTCGCAAGGGTCGCCGGGCGCTGCGCACACCAACGTCGATACCGTAACCCACAACAACAGCAACACCAGACGCGGTACGGTCAGCATCGTGATGATATCGGGATGTTTGTGTGTTGGCGATTCGAAAATCAAACTTGCTTGGTTTCAGTTACTGTACGGTTAGAAAATGATTCACTTTGCAATAGGAATGACGTTGTTGCAATTGGCAGCGACGTGTCTAGCTCTGCTCTTTGTCTGACTCATGGTTCTCTCGCTAATTTTACGAATTGTTCATCAAGTCAAGGATCACACATAATGCCGAGACTAGTCAGCGCAATCCAAAAAAATCAGAATGGGTGCATGCGCTAAATGCACGCATGTGTCATCCATGATTCTAACATTCGCGCGCGCAAGATTAATTGACATGGCCCCCAAACGTCAGATGTTGGGTGCAGCCACCGACGAGCCGTCTATCGAAGAAGTTGAAACACAAATTGGAGATCTTAAGGTTAAGTGAGACAACTTTCACGCTGGTCCAAAGATTGCGTTGAAGAACTTCCAAACTCTGTCCTGATATGCGGATGTACGCAGCGTTTCGTGCAATAGCTTTAGCTACTAAGCTCGGTGGTATCGACATTAGTGGATAAACTCCGGACATGGGAGGTCGGCGGAAGGCAAATCGGAGATCTCAATCGCGATATCGCATACATGTATGCGTCCTAAGTTATAGCTGAACCCAAAATCAGAACGTGCCGCTTAGCGCAATAGAAAAGTGGATTTCGGGCACGCCGGCTGAAGCAGAAACAGCGGCATCGGCGGGAAATGATGACGACCAGCCATCGTTAAAAGAACAGAAAGCTGGCGACTGAAATAGGAAGCTATTTGCCACGCACGGACTGTTTGGAACTATTTCTGTTGGGGTTATTGTTTTACGATTAAAGAACGTTGTTTTTTAGCTTTTCAAGGTGGGTTTTCGACGTTGTTTCTACCTTTGATTTTATAGATTGCGCTCAATTGTGCTTGGTCTTAGCATTATACGAGCCCTGATTTGATGAACAAAAGTTCATATAATCAGTGAGGGAACCGTGAGCAGAAGACAAACAACAGAGGAAATAATACAGGATATTGAAATTACAACTCGACACTAAGTAACCCCTGGTTCCACATTTCAATTAGTACGCTGTGGTTACGGTAAGTGCGACACGTTGCAACACCAATTGCATCAACGACATTTATTTTGCAAGATCATTCATTTTCTAACTATAACTGTTCTTGAAACCAAGCAAGTTTGATCTTCGAATCGCCAACACACAAATATCCCTATATCATCACGATGCTGACCGTACCGCGTCTGGTGTTGCTGTTGTTGTGGGTTACGGTATCGACGTTGGTGTGCGCAGCGCCCGGCGACCCTTGCGACCAACAGTTGGAGGCGTGCAAAGCAGCCAGCGGTGGCAACTGCATGCACGCGTGCCAATGTGGAGTGAGTTGTCGGTTTTGTAGATTAGCTTATTAAACAAAAAGAGTTGATTATTCTATTTTGTTCAGGTGAAGGCGGCAAACTGCCAGAATCTGTGGAAGACACAACACGCGGCGGATTTCGCTGGTACGATTCGTTGAATGAATAATTTGTGAATAGAATCTTCTTAGTAATTAACTAATTAACAGCTTTTAAACAATCACTCAATATCCCCGTTATATCAGACCCGAACGCCTGGTGCCAGAAGGAGTGCGCCGGGAAGAAGGGAGGCGGTGAAGCGACGCCAGTGCGCATGAAGCGATGCTGTGCAAAACCGATGTGTTGCCCGGAGGATTTCCAGTGATTTCATTGCCAGCATGATTCTGAATGATTTTTTTTATATCCACAGGCTCTTGCTATTTTTACATCGTATAGAGGAGACATTTGATATGATCTTTTTGCTCAAGCGATTGTTGCGATTTAGCAATCAATATTGATGGCCTGATAAAACTTTTATTGGTGTTGGTCGCACAATGATCACATAAGCATTCATCAAATCTATCCTGATTTTCACGTTCAGTCACTCTAACCACTGTGCTATTTGTGATTCTCACAAAACATTTCATCTGAAAAGGATCTAGCGGAGCTCCTACGTTGCTGCGGGTCCGAACCATTTTACTGACAACAATTTGTTTGTGATTGCGCAACGCAACGTCATTGCCCCGTCACTTTCCTGCTTCACGATTCAGGAAAAAATTGACCAATTCTCATAAAGTCATTGTGCGACCAATATGCTGTGTCATGCATTAATTGCAAACCACAATCTGATCATGCACAGGAGCAACTGAAAGCTAGAAAAAGTAGTAGTAGTAGTAGTACTTTATTTCGTTTCAGACACGAAAAGGGTAAACATCAACAACCGCTCGAGGCGTGACAGTAACGACGAATACCTAGGTTTTTACAATTTAACCGGCACCAATTACATAAAGAGTTGGAGTACATTTGCATGAATATAATGATTCAATACTATAATGACAATGTTACACAACTGACACACACAATAGTATTTACGCGCCACACCACAACACGATCTGAACATTATGCAATTTCGACTTTTCTTTCACATACAGTACACCTTCATCGCTGGACACCCATTTACAAAATTTTGAAAATTTGGACACAACAATATCAGCAGGCAAACAGTTGTACACATTGGACATCAATACAAGAGGTGAAGAAGACAAGACAGAATATTTGCATCTGGGTACCATAACAGCACGGGAATGATTGGAACGAGAACTTTTGCGATTTGACACAGTAGTTTTCAGTACAATGAAGCCAACAGGAAAATGACGGAAACCACAGACATACATGTGCATCAATTTCATACGCCTGGAGAGTCCCAAAAGTCCCAAACACGGTTGACAAAGGCGTAACAGAACACATTTGCAAGAGGCATGGATCTCAAGAAACAAACTGGCTGAACGGATTCTCATTTAGTCGTAGTGTTGTGGCACACCACCAAACTAATGCTATTGTAGTCTAGCACGTGCGCATATTTCTTGAGTTCGCAAGAGAGTGTAGCCGTCATTCTTCACTCTCGTTTGCGGCTGCCTCCGTCACAATATGGTTTCCCCACAAACATCGTGCATTGCATTGAACGCTGTGGTCCAGCTGCGTTTTGCAAGAAATACATACGTGCGCAGATACATATGTACATACGTAAACTACAACATCATTAGTCCACAATCAAGTTGGTACGACGGCGAAGGCGCGAAACGACGATTGCGTCGCTTGGCCAGTTCGATGCCACCTCCCGCCTTCATAGAGCCAGATATCAGACCGTTGGGATTCCGGAAAGGGCACGCCACCACCAACACTCAACATCCGACCATTGCCGATGGGCAGGAGATATCCGCCGTCACGGTAACTCGGCATCCGTGGGAGAACGTTCCAGGAGTTATTGTGGGGGAGGTATTGCTGGCAGTTGGAACTTCTCCAACCGCCACAGACCTGAGAAGAGTATACAGTGCGGCCTTCTTGTCCCTTTCCATAGTTAAAGCGGCCTCGCCGCTATTGTTTTTTTAGGATTTTCGACCACGTTTTTTTGCTCACATCGTTCGTTAGTTGGCATCGAGATCAAGAGCATTAGTTTTGACGAACTTCACCAGAGTGGCATTTACCCACCGAAATCAATCCGCAAACGTGGTATATCGGGAACAAAACTGTCCAATATTGACGCACATCCGCACATGATAATCAGGAATGACACTAGAAATTCAAAGTCACTGGGGCGTGATATAGGCAGCAGGTCACGGTAGCCCGATAAAACATTAGCTGTTTTGCGAAAGACAAATGTTTTGTCAAGCTATGTACATACCGTAACCCGGCGCCTATACCACCGTCAGTTATTTTGAATTTTGCTTTGCGGCTCCTGATTTCCATGCACAGACTGTGCGTCAATATTGGGCTGGTTTGTTCCCAAACGTCCATGTTGGTGTATCGATTTCGATCAGTAATCGTCATTTTGGTGAAGTTTTTCAAGGTTAATATTCTTGATCCCAGTGCCAACTAACGATACAAGCAGAAAAAACGAGGTCGAAAACCCAAAAAACAATAGCGGCGGGCCCGGTTTAAGGACTGCAGATGTATTCACATGTACCAGTAAGTTGTTCTCTGCTCATGTATAGTTGCGGTGAAACAGCACGCGATCCACAATGTTTATTTTGTCTTGTAAAATAAGAGGCGAACCCAAACTTTGTGATCGGTCCGGCGGTCAGGTCCAATCTAATCTTTTTTGCACGTGACTCTTTGCGTTGACTCCGTTTCCTGACTTACTGATGCCACTTGTTCAAAGTTATGTATTCCTAGGGCCGAATTAAACAACTTTTACACTGGTCAAACTTAATGCCATCAGTAGGGATCGGGCAATGTCGGGGTCCCAAAAAAGCGTAGGTGACGGCAGGTGTCGGGTGCCTTCAGATGTCGAAGTACTAAATCTCTAAATATATGTAGTCGGTGCAAAGAGTCACATGACCGCAAGGCAATGCCGGACCGGACAGAGATCGCCAAGTTCAACGCCATGATAATGTTCGCACCACGAGCGTGCCATCTCCGAGCGTGGTCATCGCATGGCCGGGTCGACCGTCGTGCGGCATTTTGGCCCGTCGTCTCCATGTATGCCAAGATGAATGATGCTGCCACAAATCATGCCTTCTTGCGCCGCAACCACCGGACAAGTACAACGATCCCTGTCAAAATTTATTGTCACACGAAACCTTTGGATCCCGCACAACTTTCGATTTCGTTTGACAGTAGTCGTATATAGGTGCAGTTTAGACGTTTTTTGTGTAACCAACCTAAGGCGGAATCCTGGTCAAAAATTGTGAATCATTAACCGTGAAACCATAAGAATTTTAATAAGTTTACAATGCCTTTTCATTTTCTTGATAATTTTGTGAAAAGCCATTCAATAGAGCTTTGGAAACACTTTGTTTGACTTCCGACCAGATAAAAATCGGATCGCTACCCGCCGATGACCTGGAGTCTCACCAGTCAAAATTTCTAAATTGACTAAAATCTACAGTATAACTTATATGTATATGTACATTATGATACGTCGTTGCGAAGTCGCACCCAAAGTGTTGGAGATCATCAGGGAGCATGTTGATTCGCCAGGCGTCGTTTTGCCGTCCACTGTGAAAGTCGCACGATGCCGCGAACATACGAGTCCGCCGTCGACACATGTAGAATGAACCGAGTTGCGAGTGATAGCCGACAGTGTCTGAGACCAAAAAGACAACTACACTATTGCACCGTTGCAGACGGGTTGTTTCAAAAAAAGTGGTTAATTAAAAAATTTAAAAAAATTTTTTTTGAAACTCAGATTTTGCTTTTTTTAATAAAGAAAGTTGCCCAAAATGGGCTGAAATGTCCAAAAATGGCCTTTTCCGAGGCAAAAAATTTGCACTTTTTTTCTGTGGACGGGACAATCTTTCCAAAATCGCGCCTGCGGCGCCCTGTATTGTCCCCAAATCCGTACAGGGATGCGCGGGGCTGGTCTTTTAGAGTGATGTGGCACCGATAATGTACTACTGCATGCTACTACACCTGTATAGATGCAGGTATGGTACAAAACCGTGCACGCAAAGTCGATCTGACACGCAAGATTTGGGCTGTAATCGATATTTTGATGGTCGTATATCAGATATTCGGCATTAGATGGATTAAAATACGTTGTACGGCATGCTACAATACATCAGAGTAACATCGTTAGTGAACATCAACCTCACACTGGTCGGAGACCATAGAATCTGCACAATACTACACGGTGTCACCGCACAAGTTGGGTCTCAGGCGAAAATTTTTCAATTTTTGAAAAATATGTTGTATCAATTTCATTTATCCTGAAACGTCGTTTGCAACACTTTTTCTAAAAAAAAAATTTTTCAACCCTGGTTGCAGATGTCAATCGTGGTGACCATATACCTATAGTCCAACCACGAGCTCATGATGGGACTGTTTTTAAAGCTTGCTTGGCCAGATTAAAAAAATGCGCCGGTTACACAAGTTTTCGCAAATAAAAGAAAGAGATTGGGCCGAGAGAGATGATGACAAGTTCCAGCTGGCTGACCTAAACTTGTTGCGTGCTTACGCTAACACCAACGTCGTTCAACACACAAATGTTTTGGGAGTCAAAAGGGAATTTACGCGCCGAGGTGAAAGAGCGTGTTTTTAAAGAAAAATACATGCGTTTCTCATTCTTTCATTTGCGAAATACGTGGAACCGGAACATTATTGGATCCGTGTACATGTCAACTTCAAAATAAGTCGTCTCATGAGTTCGTGGGTGGACTATACGTATATAACACGACTTACCGAAACCCCCATCGTAGGCCATTTGCGGTTGCTCCAGCCACTGACCGTGACCGCTTCTAGTGAGTGCAACCACTTTTCCTGTGAATTAAAAACGGAAAATACATAGGTTTAAAAAAGAGAATACGGCCCACCGTCTTTATATAGTGATAACAAAGGGCCACATTGTCTGTCACCATAAACAATGTCCACTATACAGAACGCCAGTTGCGAGCCCAACGGCAGACGCGGGGCCAAAATTAAAAAAAAACATCCACTTCATTAGATATGTATAGTCCAACAACTGCTAATGCAGAATTTATGTCCACTACGTTGCCTGATCCGCCAAGCACATAACACGTGATGCAACATTACAAGCACAGACAGGCAGTCAGCTTGTGTGTGTTGGCTGGCTGCGTGGGTGTGTTTATAACGTTGCATCACGCGATATGTGCTTGGCGGATCAGGCAACGCAGTGGACATAAATTCTGCATTAGCTGTTGTTGGACTATAGTTCCACCACAAAGTGCGTGTCACTATAAACAGGGTGGTTGACTATGGCATAAAATGACAGGAACTGCTCGTGGTACTGATTCCTGGACAGACCTTCATTGAAGTAGTACAATTGTTCACCATCTGCCGTCAGAGCTCCGACGATGCGTTCATGCACGTTTGGGTGGGGTGTAGACAAAACAGAGTCGACACTGACCTCATTATCGTCGGTGACAGTGATTATTTGCACAGGTGAAGCTGAAACATGTTGGCTTGACGATTTAAATTTATTATTGCTAGTTCTTTATATTTTAAGTCAACAAAATGAGCAAACAGAGCATCAGAAGGTTTGGGTTGGGTTGAGTGATTCAGAATTTATACGCAGTAAAACTTACGACTCGATCTGGCACCGACAGTGAGTACGCGAACTGGTGGTTGACATTCCCGTCTGCAGATGATGGTCTTCTCGTGCACGCGCGGGCAACGCTCGCCGCCTCCTGCGCTCAACGTGCGTGTCCGTTTGCGTGTGCCTTCACGACCGCATCGTGAAGCAGAACATTCGGACCATTGCGTCCACGACAGATAGACGCAGTGATTGCGTGGAACTGGAAAGATTCAAGTTTCAAGAACGGTACATCTTGTCATTAATTCGAGAGCCGGGTCCAGTCACGTGTTTTGTTTTTCATTTGCCGGTCATTGTGTATGTGCGGTCTCCCACTTCTTAACTTTGCAATCAGAATCCGATTTAGGGTTAGGTTAAACCTAAACTAGAGTTGAAGTATAGATGGTTGTTTATCTTCGGTATAAGGTATGGAATGAATGAGATACAAGAAAGGAATGCTATTTATAGGATTCCCCACTCCAGGTTAGTCATCCGGAAACCAGAATAATCCAGAAAAAATCCGGATCATTATCCAATTTCAATGACTAATACTCTTACTTGGACCACCACCGCCACGACACGGTTGTCGAATGCACTGTTCCATCTGTCCCAGTGGACATTGTTGAGTGGCTGATGTTGAGCTGAGTCGATACCTGGATCGTACACCGTGGTTGCATGTCGCGCTACACTCGCCCCACGGAGACCAAGATGTTGCACTTGGACATTGCGCATCTGTATGTTTTCTTATTTCTTTTTTTCAGTTTCTCTGGTAGTTTCTGTACCTATTTAGTACGACAATGAGATGTGAAGGAGGCTGTGTTCCGACCCTGCCTGTTGACTTGTCCGTTGAAGCTTTATTTCTGCTATTGATTAAGGGAATAGTAAATAATTGGTTTCAAAATGCATGGTTGTGGTCACGCGGTCTACAAATTGCTTGCAAGGCAAATAAACGCCAGTGCTTTCATGCGTATGCCCTTCAACTGCGAACTTGTGAACGTACTCGGTGTAATAGATCCGCCAAGCGACTGTGCTTGGGCGGCACATTGTTTGATCGGACCGAAGAATTGCGCTTGCAAGCACTCCATGGATTCAAAGTCGGTTCGGAGAGTGAACGTGGTCGGATTGCAAAATCGAATACATTTCGTCACACCATTCTGCCGACAACACGAGGCGTACGCGTTGCCTTGTGACAGACACGCGTACACGCGGTTGATGTGTGACAAGGCACATCGATTGGAGAAATGCGCGTGCATGATCTGCGAAATAAAGACGATTTTGTTAATTTTGCTATTTACACAAACTGGATAAAAAACAATGGAAAATAAATACCGCGCTTCTCTCGAACGCGTCAAATGAGCACAGGTTTTTGCAGGGTGCCGGTAAGCCAGGCAGATTTTCGCAACATCTGGCCATTCGCTCGTCGTGATTGGTCTACAAATAAAAACCTGGCGAAATCTGATTGGTTCCCCAACGTGCCATTGCAAAACTGGTGTTTTTTCAAGCACAGAGAAACACAGCTAAACTACATAAGTTCTGTCGTTGGTATAAAAATGTTTGAGATTAGATACCGGAAGACCATGATTCTACGATCACAAAAATCGCATTACGCGCGATTCTGACATACCTGAGAACGAACCACGCTGGCAGCGAGCAAAAGCTGCAGGACAATGATGTGAAATATTTCCATGTCTAAATGTTCCCGGGTAATAACAATTTTACAACTTCTGTTGACTACGTTCACTGTTCTGTTCTATTATGCTGACAAAACATTTATTCCACAAAAATGTGTGTTAGGAACGCTTGTTTATGATTTAACCGGTTTCAACTTTAATTGGCCGTTTGCAAGCGCATATAGCTGCATTCCTGATGCCCACACACACAAACATGATTGTTGCGCGGGAGGAGAGACGGTTTTCTGGATTTTAATGACGCATGTTTTTAAATTTTGCTCGCTTCTCAAGTTGTTTGTCAGAAGAAACGTGCTTTTCCATTCTATCCCGTATCAGCATTCTATACGTTTCGTTTCAAAATCTCTTGCGCGCGCGACGCGCGAAAATCATGACAGCTACACTTTGTGACGTTCGAACAGCAATTGCGGAGTTTTTTGTTTATTAATAATGACGCACGTGGTATAACGTTAAACCGCTTTCAATCAAATACTGATGATCAAATTGAGCGTATGTGCGTCGGTGTCTATATTTCCCTGATGGCCGACCGTGTTTTTTAGTTTTTACAATGTGAAATGATAACAAATAAAAAAGGTGAGGCATACTGTCGTGGTTGTGGACACAATGAGCACAAAGGGTTTGACATACCGTATACATTGGTACTTGGAATAAGAAACTACGAAAAAAAATCAAAGAAACCGCTGTGCAAAAACTCGTTTTGACGACTTTTGCTCAAATGCACCGAGTCACAGTACAAATTTACATCACAATTTACACAATGCAGATGAGCTAAGCAAACCGTCCCACATACAAAGTCGCTGAACAAACAAACACTTACAGTACATACAATTGCACAAGCCATTCAGTTGGTTGCTTGACAATAGGATTTGACTTCTCTCGCAGTTCGCTCAATTGTTGTACTATTAATTCATTGCTTTTTTTCCTCATACTGTATATTGTAAAATCACTTCTTACAAAAGCGCGGAATTAAACGTTCTTCCGAAAATATGAAGCTTCTAATACTGCTGATTTTGACCATTGTGGTAAGTTACTTTCGGTCAGCCTTGAAGCAGTGTAGCCGTACACATACTGCAGCTCATCAAACAAGAGCTCACTTATAACTTTTTGTCGGAAATAACAAGCAAAGTTAAGGCAAAACGCATCAAGACGAGCCCGATTTCGGAGGTGGTGTATTTGCACAATGAAAAGAAATATAAAGGCCTCATGCACCACTTAGTATTCCACAACGTGTAACGTTTCCCAAATCAGCGGCCATATACGTCACGTTTCACTAATCTGCCACCTCGAAATCGGGCTCGTGTTAGCCTCGTGTTACTACAGGTTTTTAGCGCGTGCCAAATTATTTGCCAAGTGCTGAAATCTGCACAGGTTTTCACCAGCGCTCAAGAAGAGAAACCAAAATGCCGTTGTACACAGTTCGAGCCATGCGTACAGCAATACAATCGTCGCTTCGAGGAGTGCGCGATGCGGTCAGTAAAATGTCAAATCATGAAGATCATCATTCAAAACGAAGCTATTCACAAATTTATTTCTTAAATTTTTTCAAGGCAATGCTCGGAGTCCTTTGACACTCGGGGTCAACAGTATCTACAGTGCTGGCAAGATGTGCCCGACAACCAGGCGAGATTCATGCGATGTATGGAGCAGCGGATTGGCAAACGGTGGGTGGGTTTAACAGCTTTATTTAGTATATGTGATCGAAAACGGGTATTACAACATCGTGTGCCGCGCCGCAAAACAAACCATCCATTAGCAACTTCGTTCATAAAGTGCTGTAACCTTGTGGACATGCATAGCGTAACAGCGACGTTTCCAGTCAATAAACGGCATGGTGCCTCGTGTATTCAGTGACACGTTCACCACTAACGACTGCGCTGTGCTGTGAGGTTTTACTACGGGCCAAACTAGCAAGCCGAATTGGGCTTTACACGAAATGTGAGCGCCCCCTTTGCGGGCACCATGCCGTATAGGCCCATATTCTCGAAAACCCAACCGCCGGGGATGGTTGCGCCCCAAAAACAATGATGATGACAACATCCAGCTGGTTTATCTGAATTTGTTGCGTGCTTACTCGAACAACAAACGTTGTTCAACGCACACACGTTTTGGGAATAAAAGGGAATTTACGCACCGAGATGGAAAACGTCAGATATATCAAATGCACTGCTGCACAGCCTCTGCCGGGGGCGGTGGCGCTTTCGAGAATACTGGCCATATTCGTTTTATAAAAAATGTATAAAAATCGAGAAACCAGTGTAAACTATCGAGATACGTATGTACAATGAGCTCACTCACGTTCATTCAGGTGTGTGGACAGCAGCGGCAATACGCGCGCCAAACGACAAGCCACTGACCCATACCTAGATGAGTTTGACCAGTTTGAGAGCGAGCACGCTGATGGTCAATCGGTCGGATCGCGTGCCGAACGCGCCAAGAAAGTGGGTGTGCCGTAGCGCACGTGTTTTCGTATTGGTCACGGGGGCCAATTCAGGGTCAGTGTCAGTCCCGGGGCACAGTTTCAGGCCCGGCCGATTCAGGCCCGGCTGCTGGAGCCTAGCCTATAAATGGGTCAAACATTCTGAGCCTGAATCGGCCGGGCCTGAATGGCCGGGCCTGAAACGTCGCGGAATAGTGTTTTCGTTTTCGAAGGAGTAGTTGTGTTCCTCTTGATGTCGTACAGTCTCTGTTGATTTCAGAGCGTTTAATCAGATGATCAAATACACACAAGGCCATTGTGCTGAGTTTCAGGTGATCGAACGCATAACAAATGTGATGAAGCAGCTGAAAAACTACACGGCGTGCATCGAAACGTGCTACAACCCTACAGGTATTTTGGGATTCGGTCACCACGATAAAGGGCACGAAATCAACCTCCGTGATCCGTTCGGTCTAGCTTGGGTCACGTTGTGATCCGGAACCGCCGCACCAATCTACTCCCGGCCTCGAACCTCCATCCTCCCAGTCACCAGACCTGGACACCCAGTTTTGCTCTATCAACTGAGCTACGGGAACGCGGCGCGGTTGCGGCTAAGTATCACTTATAAATAACCCAACGCACGCAACGCTCAATAGACAGTGCATCGCAACGCACACGCATTAATACCGGGTTCAGTCCGTTATTATGCCAGACTACCACGTAACTGTTGCATATTTCGGGTTTTAGGATATTTCAGGGTTTACTGCTGCCATTAATTTCCACCAGCGTAAAAAAATTTTATTAGTAGCCTGGGATCAACGCTCAGCATCAAGCCGAACGTTATTTGCGAATATCCAATATCCTCAATTCAAAAAGTCACGTGAGCAAGACAAAACCTAACCGGGAACCGATCCACCAAGTTTGATCTGACCGATGGTCATCTTGTGACATCTCAGTTACGGAAACTGAATGTGCTTCATTCCTTAGGTTCTGACGACAGCCCAATGAATCCCTATCGGAAATGCGCTCAACAAATGGAGTACGGTGGTTCTGTATCTTTCATGTTCGAGAAATATAACTTTGACGATACAGTTTTTTAAATTCTCCGTAGCTGCGAGATTGAAACACCAGATTGGCGATTCGTGAGTTCGGCATCCAAAGCCTGCGCGCAACAGCTCAATCTTGACTGGAAAACGGAACTGCTGAACAAATGCAAATGCTATGAACAAGCGGGGCCGAAGGATCAGTTAGTTCGGACAGGCTTTTGCTGTTTACACTCGGTTGGGCTGCAAAGTTTTATGTTTCTTAAGTTTTCCAAATGTATTCTCTTTCTTCAGCGGCATATCATGCGACCGCGTGCAGAAGTTTCTGGCGGACTTTGATGACAGCACATTGGCTGAAGCTCTGGGTTGGGCGACTACAATATTTGACGCTTTGTGAGACTGAAGCGCTGTTTTCTGGACTATACAGTGGTCAACTCAAGTGGCACTTCGTCAAACTCACGGCAGCCCCCAAGTGAGCGCGAGAAATATTATAATACACGGCATGCTTGTGATTTTGATTTGACCTCTTGAGTTGACCGCTGTGATATAAGCGTTTTCTGCACGTTCCTGACGCTGTTGTATTTTGGTTCAATGACTTTGATCTTAAACACCTTTAATTCGACATGGATTACACACAAGTTTTCGAATTATAACAAATCCCGCAAGAATTGTGAAAGGCGAACAGCGACACAAATTGTACCAAGTTAATAAATTCTCAGTGTATGTGTGCATGGAATATAACATCAGTAAAAGGTGGATAGTGATGCTTTGGCGCACAATTGGAGTTTCAGAATGACTTGCCGTATTTCGTCTCCTCTGACGATCCTCTGGGCTTGTAAGGGAGGAGGGCTTCTACAGCGAGGAACCTTAATGGTTTTCAGCGGCATTCCGACTGTGAGTTCAGTCTTTTATGTCAAAAATCCTTTTCGATGAAGTCTATTGTTGGGTATATGCGACGCAAAACAGATATTCAAGAATTAAAAATAAGGCTGGCATCACACAGCACTGAAATCATTATTCTGACACAGTGGTGTCGTTAGGGGGGTTGGGGGCTTTCCCCCCACCTGGTATGGGGTATGGGAAATCGGTCGGGGGTATGGGGTACGGGAAATTTTTCACTTTTGGAACAAGCACCCCTAAGAAATGACTTTTTGACCCCGAGAAGTAACAAAATTGACCATTTTTGTCCAAAAATGTCAAAAATCGCTTACTGCCGCAAGAAAACTCTGTTTTAAGCACTTTTTTCGACCAATTTTTTGGCACTTCTAGAAGATTTTTGGAGCCATTTTTTCAAAACCCCCACCCTCGGGTATGGGAAATTTTTGAGTTTTTGAAGAAACCCCCCTGGTATGGGAAATTTTTGATTTTTGGGGGTATGTATGGGAAATTTCCAGAAAATTGGCCTGGGTATGGGAAAATTTCGATCTCTCAACGACACCACTGTTCTGACACAATCTACAGGGTTTAAATTCCTGCTGGTACACAGCACTGACTGTGGCCGTAGGGGTGGGCTTTCATTGGGAGCTGCTGCTTCTCCTGGAGGGAGCTTCAATTGGAGGAAATTCGGTAGTGCATGTTACTTGATTTATAAACCAAACAACGTCAAGCCATGACACAAAAATAGCTTTTAAAAGAAATTCATAGTGTCAGTGGTGCTCGTGTATTCGAATTGATTACGTGATTTGATAAAGTTGTTGTGACACGCGTTACTATTGGTCGCACAATGACTTTATATGAATTGGTCAAATTTTTTTCCTGAATCGTAAAGAGGAAAAGTGACGGGGCAATGACGTTGCGTTGCGTGATCGCACACAAAGCATGCAGTAAAGAGAATGTTTCACACCTGCGGCAACGTGGTTGATCTGCTAGATTATTTTCAGCTGAAAATGTTTTGTGAGAATCAGAAATAGCACAGTGGTTAAGAGTGACTGAACGTGATTTCATGAATTCTTATATAGTCATTGTGCGACCAATACCACAGATACTGAAACATTTATTTCTGATCTTCCGCTTGCTTCGGTAACATGGACGTGCCCATCACAACTTTATCCAATCAGCACAAGGTATAGGACTCGTATCCCGGGGCTGCCTCATACAACAGAGTGTCATCCATCTCATCCGTCATAGACAGTCGGCATTCGCCGGTCGCTTCATGGAATCTGCAAACTTGTTACAATATGCGGGTGTGCTTTGAGGGCACGGGGTGCATATGACGTGTGGCGGGGTTGCGGTTTCGACCCAAAATCTAATACCGCGGCTGCCTGGGTCTCGTCACTTAGACGGGCAGCCAGGGGTATCCCCAAAAACCTGATGGTACAGTCTCAACGCCAAACTAATTTGCTTGGGTGAAACCTCACGCGCCTCTGTTGCAAACAGTCGGCCTTTTTCCCAAGACTGCATAGTCTGCTGCATTGTTACAGGGTGTGTTTAATTGGACAATTCAGTCAATGCAGTCTGGTCATAATGATTTGGGTATACTGTGGCAAATGCAGTCTATGCAGTCTAATTGGGTTAATTGTTGGCAAAACCCAACACGTAAAAACACAATTTGCAGGTAAACGCGCCCAAACACCAACCAACAATAACGCAGTGCAGTTTAGGTCATGTACCGTTCATTTGAACTGCTTGAGTGATCAACACAAAACAAACGAGTACAATACTTATTTGTTGTTTATGTATGTACGCATCTTCAGCCGCATTACGATATACAGTATATTTTATTATGATTTGGTTCTCATCCAAAAACGCATGTGGTTTCCATGTGAGCGTAACAGCGTTTAGCACAGTCGTCCCTCTTTATACTGCATGTGACACTGCAGCTTTGCAACGCGTGTTTTTTGTCTCCGATGTGCCGCAATGCAGGTAAATACATAGCATTATCCCTATAATGTCATAG
>JASAMV010006559.1:0-46288 GCA_030248065.1 Rhynchonema sp. JSB1_4
TATGTGGTGCTCTTCGTTCGTTACGTATTGCTCAGATAATATAAAGAGTACCCAGTGCTATTGGTCACACAATGACTATATAAGAATTGGTCAAATTTTTTTCCTGAATCGTGAAGAGGGAAAGTGCCGGGGCAATGACGTTGCGTTGCATGATCGCACACAAAGTATGTAGTAAAGAGAATGTTTTAGGACCTGCGGCAACGTGGTTGATCTGCTAGATTATTTTTAGCTGAAAATGTTTGTAAAAATACAAGTAGCATAGTGGTTAAGGTTGAACCTGAAGATCAGGGTAGATGAATTCTGATTTAGTCATTGTGCGACCAATAGCACTGAGTACTCTTTATATTATCTGACCCACTTTAATTTTCGGGTTACGGTATAATCGCATGCACATGGTCACGTGAGCAGGGTTGGATTAAAAAATTTTTTTATTATCGAACTTTTTTTTTTAAAAAAAAACTTTTTAAAAATTTTTTTTTTAAAAATCACTTTTTTTTATTCCGGACCCCCAAAAGATTGGTTTCTAGAAAAATGAAATTTCTGAAATCATGTTACTTAGGTATGTTTTGAGGGACACTAAAGAGAACTTCTCCACTGACTTGCATGTTTATGTCGATCACCTGCGATCTAGCCCATTTGGTCACAACTTTGAAACCCGCCGAAGGTAACTCTGTGGGCATACATATATGACAAAAGGAAGACCAACCTTCTGTTTGTGAATTTGGGGATAAATTTGAAGAGAGATAAAGAGCTACACCACACTCATGTTGTGTGACAAAAGCAACAAATGACAAATCCACACAACTGCAAATAGGCGAGCAACGTGGAGTCTGTCGATAGGTTACGTCGATAGCTCAATAACTGCACAGTATACGGTATGGGGTGTCCTATATTATACGTGCAGCGATTGTTGGGATGTCTAGGAACTGTATGAGTCCATTACAACGCCATTTTAAACTGAAATATAAGCGCCGCAGGCGATTTTTTGAGAATGATGAGCAATAAAACGCATGAAAACATACATTTTTACCTTAAAAAAGTGAGAAAATAACGAAAAAAAGGGGAAAATAATAAAAAAAAGTGGACTTACTTTTTAAAATTTTAAAATAAAAAAAGTAGCCAACTTTTTTTTTTTAAAAAAAAAATTTTTTTTTTACAAAAAAATTTTTACTTTTTTTTTAATCCAACCCTGCACGTGAGTCATGTGTCCACCGCTTTTCAGCCAATCAGCGCAAAGAACACAAACTCCACTTGTCAGCACGGCACGTGCGTATATGCACTTCATTCGGTAAAGTTTGAACATGCGGTCACTGAACAAAGCTGAATCGAGCCTATTGACAGCATGTACTCAACAGCTTGTGACGGCTATTCTGCATTTTAAGGCAATTTGACGCAGGTCACCAGCTGCTTACAGTATGTGCTCTTTTGCGATATTGTCTTATTTTGTTGTCATGATCTAATCATGTCATCATTTGTCAAGCCCATTACAGAGTGCGTTTGGTGTGACCTTCGGGAATAAACAGATCATACAATTGCTCATGCGGCACAACGCGTGGCGTGGCACAAAAGTCCGGGATTTGGAGGAGGGAAACCTAGCGGAAAGGAGGCCAACATGTGCAAACAGATAAGACCGACCTGCTTCATGCGTGCTGACGTAACGCGTTGGCGTTGGCACAAAAGTTCCGGGGATTTGGAGGAGGTGAAACCTAGCGTGAAAGTGAGGCCATACAATATCATGGGTATGTTTTGGGCTTGACATGATCTGTATCTCTGCGTCTATGCAGCTCGCGTTTGCCTATGTCGAAGTTTGTCCTATGTCGTGTTTGTGCGCGGCGAAGCTAGCAGCATATGGCATCCGGGGGCGCGCAGATTAATCGAAAGGCCAGCATCAGCGGGTACGGAGGCATAAAGCTTCTGCATAAAAGCTATCGCGGATCAGAAAAAAAGACCAACCCCCAAACCACTCGAGAAAAAGCGAAGGGCGACCGCATCAACACGGGGTCGAGCAGCAGCTACGAAAGGGAGCACACACAAGAAACAAAAGAGACAAAACAAGATCCAAAGAAAAACAAAGCACGTAGACAAAAAAAAAAAAGACCAAGCCCCGGCGGAGCAGGAAAACCGAAAAAGCCCAACCCCCATTCCGCCATATCACCCGAAAAAAAACAAAAACTAAAAGAAGCAACACAAAACGCACAGGGGGGAAATCGGCCGGACCCCAGCAGCAGCCGACAGAAAAAGCAGCCCGGTCCATCCGGCCCGAGGCCGTCAAGAAGCAAACGCGGAAAAATCGAACAAACACAAAAACAACAAAACAAAAACAAAAAAGCGCGACTCGAACACCTCACAACCACAGCAAACGCCACGCAAAACGCCGACAGCCAAGCCGCCCACAAACAAACGGGCCAGCAGCAACACACCACCGAGAGAGCGAAAGTCCCAACAACACACACAGCGAACAACAACCAGCGAAGCAACGGGAGTCGCCGCCTTCCGCGAAAACCCGCCAAGCAACTTCTTTCAAAAACAAGAAACAGACCAACCCCCCAACCGGAACAGCATCAACAGCACCAAACAAGCAACAAAAAAAGAAACCAGCACACGCGCACACAAAAGGGGGGCTGGCAAACAACCACACACAGGACAACCACAAACAGAACAACAACCAAAAAAAAAGAAAAAACCAGAAGCCAAGGAGAAGAACACAAACTTCACAGCCAACACACAAAAAGCCCAGGACGCAAGAGAGACAACAAAAAAAAAAATTCACACCCACCACCACAGCAACACCAGGCCGCACCCGCTCCACCAACCGCCAAACAACAAAGAGCAAGACCGGCGGCAGCACGCCACATCGCGCACCGCACCAAACCAGACACACCAAGCAAAAAACACGAAAACAACACAGAACAGCCAACCAAAAGCCACAAAAAAAGGACACCAAAAAAAGCGGATCCAGGCCGAACCCGCAACCCGCACGCACCCGCACGCAGCACACGAAGGCAACACGGCGGCCAAAAGCCTCAGCCCACAACCACAAACAACAACCACACCACACACACTCCACCAACACAACACAAACCCAACCAAACCCACCCCACCCACACCAAAACAGAACACGAACACAAAAACGCCCCTCCCCCGGAGGCGACGGCAACACGGAGCGATGCCGGGGGGGGGGGGGGGCACGGCGCGGCGCCGCCAGCCCACAAGCGCAACCGCAACACAGAACGCCAAAAACCCGCCAAGAGAACCCAACAGGCACAACAAACGGGCCACAAGGCCCAGGCACAGGAGAGCAAAAAAAAACAAAACAAACACCCCAACGCCACTTTGTGTCAGTAATCGGCATGTCAGAAAAGTTTGTCAGCATTCTTCTCCTAATGAGCTTCATGGTTTTTTCATTATTTTTTTGCAGTCACATGAAACCAACTCTCAAAGTTCTCAAAAGTTACATGATGGTTGTACCCTGTGCACATAACGTCGGTATCAGTAAAATTAAGACCAACCCCCACCAAAAGACCAACCCCCTTTTTGTGTGCAGCGTGTAGCTGGCAAACTATTCTAAACATTCACCAAAAATTTTGTCTCAAAACGCTATGTACATTGAGTTACAGCCTGTTGAAAACACCTGCTAGTTCCGGTTGGGGGTTGGTCTAGTTTCTTGTTTTTGAAAAAGAAAACCAAGTTGCTTGGCGGAGCAATTTTCGCGGACAAAAAAGACCAAGCCCCAAAGCACGCGACTCCAACACACACACACAAAAGATTGCTTCAGCACATGAGTTGTTGCATAATACCCCAGCTGTGTGTGTGTTGTATAGGGACTTTACGCTCTCTCGGTGAGTGCGTCGCTGCTGGCCCGATCATTACGTTTATAACGTATCGTAAGGCGGCTTGGCTGTCGGCGTCTTTAGCACAGTGGCAAGCATATCTGACTGTGGTTGTGAGAGCCACGAGATCGAAGCATCCCACAGACAAGCTTTTTGATGTTTTTGTTTATGTATGTTTTCAATGTGTAATCAATGATTTCAACAAACAGAAACAATCTTTTCACACCCGACGTTTGCTTCAAAATACAATCAGAAAAACCCGGCCCAAAAAATCGGGCCGGATAGGACCGGGCTGACTTTTTCTGAATCCGGTCATGCCGGACCGAGGTAACCCGGCCCGATTTCCACCCCTGTAACAAGCGTTTTGAATGATAATGCTTCTTTTAAGACATTTTAATGAACCCCGTATTAAATCTTTTTCAAGCAGGTGAAAAATAAATGGCAGAGAAAATGGGGGTTGGGCTATTTTTCGGTTTTCAACTGCTCCGCCAAGGGGCTTGGTCTATATTTATTTTTTTGTCAACTAAAACCAACCGACAAATAGCTTTGTTTTTACTTGGATATGATGTTTCAAAGTCTACTTTTGTTTCTATGATGATCAGCATGCTCCCTTTCGTAGACATGCCAAACATCAGCCTACCGAACCAAACCGTGTTGAGAAGAGCGACTGGTTGTATGTGGTACTGGTTCAAGACTCGTATTGCTCGACCCCCACCTAAACCGGACAAATAGAAGGCTAATGCCCAGTTTGTAATATCTTTCATGTAAATAAAAATTTTTTTATCATGCCCTATAATCTGCAAGCATGGTTTCTCGGACCCTTCCGCAAGACCGTGTGTGGTGCGATTTTCCCGGGTCCTTCCCCCTTCGTCTGTTACGCATGTGAGTCGCTCCCTACCTCACTCAGTTAAAATAATTATTTACAAAATTTAAAAAAAACCAAAATAATATTATTTTAAGAAAAGAAAAGAGAGAAAAAGAGAAAAACATTGCTGGCATGCATTTATTTGTTTTTACATGCAACTTTGATCACATGCATTATTTCACGCGCAGTGGCATATTCTAAAGTTAGCGGCAGGGTTGTTTCAAAAAAAAGTGGTCAATTAAAAAATTTTTAAAAAAAAAAAATTTTTTTTGAAACTCAGATTTTGCTTTTTTTTAATAAAAAAAGTTGCCCAAAATGGGCTAAAATGTCCAAAAATGGCCTTTTTCGAGGCAAAAAATTGGCACTTTTTTCTGTGGACGAGACAATTTTTCCAAAATCGCGCCTGCGGCGCTCTGTATTGTCCCCAAATCCGTATAGGGATGCGCGGGGCTGGTCTTTTATAGTAATGTGGCACCGATAATGAACTACTACATGCTACTACACATGTATAGTCTGTTGATTATATTTCGACATGTGTATAAGCACCATTCAGCGATGTTTGGAGCGGGCTGGGTCGACGCCATTCTAAATGAATGTTTCAGGCATTGCCAACTCATTCGCAGAGCCATTGAACATTGTTGGTGTTGTGCGATCACAGGCCACGTGTTTTTGCGCCACGCGGCAAGCAATGTTCAATCGGTCTTTGCCTGAATTAGCAATGCTTGAAACATTCGTTTAGAATGGCGTCGACCCAGCCCGCTCCAAACATCGCTGAATGGGGCTTATACACTATGTCGAAATATAATCAACAGACTATATATATGCAGGTCTGGTGCAAAACCGGGCGCGCAAAGTCGATCTGACGCGCAAGATTTGGGCTGTAATCGATATTTTGATGGTCGTATATCAAATATACGGCATTAGATGCATTAAAATACGTTGTACGGCATGCTACAATACATCAGAGTAACATCGTTAGTGAACATCAACCTCAGACTGGTCGGAGACCATGGAATCTGCACAATACTACCGGGTGTCACCACACAAGTTCGGTCTGAGGCGAAAATTTTTCAATTTTTGAAAAATATGTTGTATCGATTTCATTTATCCTGAAACGTCGTTTGCAACACTTTTTCTAATAAAAAATTTTTCGTCAAAAAAAAATCAAAAAAAATTTTTTTCTAAAAAAAAGCTCGTTAATAAAAAAATTTTTTTTTCAACCCTGGTTAGCGGTGTTCAGAAACAAACGATAGCGTGCGTGCATGCGTGTTTTCAATACGCGGGTGAAGCAACACGGTTTGAGCAGAACACGTTTTTTTCTGAACACCTTGTATTTAGTTTTACGCGTCATGTACTGTATATGCAATATGAAAGTTTAAAACTTCGCCATCACCTCTTGTTTTGGCGTAGGCGAATGTGGAATAATATATGCAGCATGTGAATATATTTTGCATGCGGATATTGATGATAAATATGTGATGCTTTAATGAAAACCTCACGGTCACCACAAATTACGCGCATCGGCACATGTGTGAAGCTGAAGATAACGAAACCGTTCCCGGTAACAACCTGAATAGCCAAACAAACGACATGTGAATTAAGGAAAACACTTCTATGTACAAGCATTTGCGTCACACGCACGCTTTTTTCGTGCAAATCGCTGCTATAACCTCGTCTTGATTTATAATCAATGTAAACCAGTCGCATAACAGTGATTGCGCAGCCATACACAATACTGGCCATTTAAAACCGAAAGGAAATGTCAATACATCAAAGCCATGCGTTGTTGTAACTTGCATACGTTCAGCTGCAGTTTGTTTCGCAATTCTCGGTATTAAAAAAGGTAAAATTGCCGATTTGTGTTGTGTACGAAATTGTGGAAGTTTTTTGTTATTTTTCTGGCTGATAAATACCCAGAAATAAACCATTTTGTTTGCTACTGGTTTTCGCCGTAATACTTGGCTAGCGTATTTCCTCTCAGGGCGGCCTTGCGTAAAAGTAGGAAATAGGAATCCTTTACGTGTCAGAACTATTTTTTAGAAAATTTGAGACGAAACCAGAAGATTTGAAGCAGGAAATATTTCCTTTTTACTATTTCCTACTTTGTTTTTATCGAAAGTAGAAAATTGGAAATAGAAATGCTTGGCACAATCAACAGAACCAAACGGCAACGCAGCTCAACAAAATGTTTTGACAGAGTTGCGTGTAAAGGCAAACTACACCAACACGAGCCCGATTTCGAAGGTGGTGTGTGTTCAAAACGAATAGAAAGAGAAAATCATCATGATCAACTTTGTATTCTTTAAAGCGGGAGTCCAGGCAGTAAGGTCCGGTCACCAAACTTGCTGAAAAATTCAGATCCGTGTGTCGCAATTCATGTGAATATAATGCAGTTGATATGAAATCGGTAGCCTCAGTATCGACCGAGAACGATATCGTCAAAGGTACCAACACAGGAGTATAAAATATTCCGGACCAGCTGCCCAAAAACGACATTCATAACGTGTAAAGATAAGGCAGCAATCTCTTTTTATTCGCTGGGTTACGGTAGCACAGCCCAAACCAGCGTGGTCATCAAGCATTTTGTTCCCCAAATGTTGGTGCGCTTATCTTCTGATGGTGAGTTGGCACTGAGTTGGCACGTGTGAAACATTTTTCTATCCAGTGCAGTTCTGAAGCTACCGTAACCCAGCGAATAAAAAGAGATTGGTGACGTATCTTCACACGCTATAAATGTCGTTTTTGGGCAGCTGGTCCGAAATTTATTTTCTTCCCGAGTTGGTACCTTTGACGACGCTGTTCTCGGTCGATACTGCTTCAATTAAATTTCTGTAAATTGAATTGTGTTGAGATTAATGTCGACTACAACCTGTGAAAAGTTGAACAAGTTTGGCGCAGTGACCCCACTGCCTGGACCCCCGCTTTAACGTGTGACATTTCCCAAATCAGCAGCCACGCATGAATGTTTCACCATTCTGCTAGCTGCGAAATCGGGCTCGTGTTGGCGTGGTTTTCCTATATGTGCCCAATGCGTGCTTAGCTAATAAATGTTCCGCCAGTTGTGCTAAAAGTAGGCTTTTCTATGGTGTCGGGACACGGTGACAAAATTTCCAATTTCCTGGTTTTACGTAAGGCCGCCCTTACAGAAATACTGGGCTTCTATTTTGTCGGCCACCCTCTCACCCCGGCGCTTCTATTGGGAGGAGGCTTCTATTTTTTCAGCGACGTTTTAGCTCCGTACCTCATGACAAAAATCCCCAATAAGGAAGCTAATATCGAACATGTAGGTATGAGAAGCGAAATATACCTGTGAAGTTCGAAAAAATAGCGTTTTTCACAGCACAATGTCATTTGTTACACAATCAGTAGCAGACAAGTGTTTTGCACATCACTGACTGTCAGTTTTGATAAACATCATTGGGTGATTTCCATTGGGAGGAGCTTCTATTTGTGTTCGAGGCATGCCATACCCGGGGCTTCTATTGGAGTGGGGGCTTCAATCAGAGAAAATTAGCGGTATATCGGTCTCCATAATGTACCCGTTATGGCTCATTCCTTGTTCTCTCCGAGCACACAAACGCGCAAACCAATTCATTTCAGCGACCTTTTTGTCAATCAGGATGATGACCGCCATTTTGACCTTGATCGTGGTTAGCGTTGTTTTGCCGTCAAGCGTCACCGCCAACCCGTGCCGTGGTGCTTTGGAGTGCTTGACCGTTCGTAAGTCCAACTTCAACGTCTTAACTCATTATGGAAATTGCGGCACATGCACTGCAGTACTGAAGATACATTGGTCGCACAATGACTTTATAAGAATTGGTCAAATTTTTTTCCTGAATCGCAGAGGGAAGTGACGGGGCAGTGACGTTGCGTTGCGCGATCGCACACAAAACATGCAGTCACCAAAATGTTTCAGATCCGCAGCAACGTGGGTGCTCTGCTGGATTACTTTCAGGTGAAAATGTTTTGTGGGAATCACAAAAAGCATACAGTAGTTAAGAGTGACTGAACGTGAAAATCAGGATTGATTTGATGAATTCTTATATGGTCATAGTGCGACCAATATGCAATACCTGTATCAAGTCCATGCATGCCCTCTGGAAACCGTAAAGGCAAAATCAATTTTTGTATCAGCTGTGCATATTTTTGCGATGATGGAAGTTTTGCCTTTGGCCAAGCCGTGTGATATAGCATTTTCTTAACAAAAAAATACACTTTGAGCGAGTGTCATACTTTGATGACCGCTTTTAGTTTACTCTGTTTTCATCAGCTGCTTGATACAACACTTTTCTGCATAGTTGCAAAATTTGGCGATATTTCAACGGGTAACTGCACAGACAGAATAGATGCATTCATTGACGGCAGTAATGTAGCATGCAGCCTGTGTGTGTGGAGTGCCATGAGCTGGCGGATTGCCTGCGCTTAGTGTCCATCAAACACAGCCAGATTTGAATGTTTTCAGCCCGTTCGGAGCTGCGTGAGTGTTTGCGAAACGTCAGCCAATCGTGTACCACCAGCGAATCCTCACCTCCAGGACATGATGGTGAGCTGTGTCCATTAATCCGCATATATTATACAACGGGTCAAATACTCTGGGCCTGAATCTTCCGAATTTGAAAAACTGGGCCTGAAAAGGTCGGGCCTGAACATCCGGTACTGAAAAGTCGCGGAATAGTGGACCTGGGAGTCTTCAACGACTCAGTATTCGCACCAGTGGATCAGGCGCGAACCGAAGTTTTGTATATTATTGAATATTCACTATATCGGGCGGGCGGGTGCGTCGTCGGGGGGACCAAGCTGTGGAACGGTTCACGTCATTTGGGACAGATCAGTCAAACAGCAGTGTTCGAACGGGATTCATTTTTAATCCCGGGATCGGGATTGGGATCAAGAAATTGTCGGGACCGGGTGTGACCGGATAGTCCATAAGCAATAGTTTTTATCATTTTATGCATAAGATGCAAGTTAGAGTCACAAATGAAACATGTTTATCACACATGAATAAACACCTCATTGTTCTCACTGATAAGCATGCAAAGTTCTTGTCAAAACCTGGTCCAATTTGAAAAAAAGCCAAATATCCGCCTTTTCAATGCAGGAAAATTAGAGGGATGGATTCTCCTATAGCCAGACGAAAATCCTGGTGTGATTGCAGGAGTCCAGCCACGAACTCATGAGACGACCTTTTTTGAAATTGGTTTGTGCGGATCCAATAATGTTCCGGTTCCACGTATTTCGGAAAAGGAAAGAAGAAGTTCCGGTTCCTATCTCTCTTTTGTTGATTTTAGCCCTGACGAGGACACTATTGAGTGTCGAAAATTCGGCAATATACGTATTCTGTGGATTGTGATTTGGTGCTGTCCGTCTCTCAAAGACACACAACAACAGGAAAGAAGGAGAAACGCATGTATTTTTTAAAACACGCTCTCCACCTCGATGCGTAAATTCCCTTTTACTCCCAAAACATTTGTGTGTTGAACAACGTTTCTGTTCGCGTGAGCACGCAACAAATTGAGGTCAGCCAGCTGGAGGAGCTTGTCATCATCTCTCTCGGCCCAATCTCTTTCTTTTGTTTGCGAAAACACGTGTAACCGGCGCATTTTTTGAATCTGGCCAAGCATGCTTTAAAAATAGTCGTCTCATGAGCTGGTGGTTGGACTATACCTACGATGAAAGTCCAGCCACACGTCAGGGCTGAATTCATAATTTGGATGATAGTGACTCAATACATTGAAGTTTTTCTGAGCACCTTGAAAGTGACAGCGCTGATCTTAAAGCGATGATTTAGGAAAACGGCACGTCTTCCTAGGACACGGTAGCGTCATAGCTCCATGTGTAATATGTGCATGTGAAAAACACCCCGCAACCAAAAATTCGCTGAAATTTCGAGCTTTTTGAAAAATGCGTTTATGAATCGTTGCATCAAAGTTACAAGTGATCTGACTTAGTTTTATAATGTATTGAAAACAACTCCATTTGTGCTACCAGAATTTGCATTTGTCATACTGCCACAGCATAATTATCATGTAGAAAGGCTGCTGACAATTGTATATTTGGTGATCAGGGACTGGCAAAAAATGGGGACCAGTCACAATTGAGCTAACTTCTCTCAAACCTGATTATCTATCAAACATTGAAACCAAAGCGAAATATTGGGCTGGTATTGAGGCTTTTTAGCCGCATTGATGGTTTGCCTTTATTCGGATGCTAAGTGCGCTAAAATGCATCTGAAAAAAATTTCCGCTAAATTTGAGTGTTCTTGGCAATATAGCACGAGCTATGGTGGTGCCATCGGATTGTATGTAGCATGAAATAAAAGCCGAACCGTTTGTGAAAAACCTATGGTAATTTGAATAGGTATTTCGAGAAGTCGTGCAACGCACCAAATATTTCAAGTTTAATGTGTGGAGGTCTGTTCCCTACTTTTCAAGTTTCGGCCGCTCGGGCTTAGACAGGGAGCTATTATAGGAAATAATGTTGTGACCAATTAATGTGCCAAAGTTTCGTGGAAATCGGTGCTAGTCGTTTAGTTATGATTTTATGCCTTTAAAATGAATCAAAGCTAACCGATCCTGAAAACGTGTCGGGCCTGAACTGAATGCTGTCTGTGCCGGCAAAAAAATGGTGGAACAGCAGCGAATTGCAGGCAGCAGCACACCCCGACCAAGCGAGCAATGCCCGGTGACCATGTGGACCGATTGGGCGACGTGCACGTGTCCGCCCGGTGAACGCACGCGCACTCGCATGACTGGGCCGATCGGATCCATGTGCCACACGGAGACAAAGGCGCAGAGCTGTGTGTGTCCAGGTATGCGTGACATACAGGCAGAACATTTAGAGCGCGCGTCTAATCATACACATGATTTCAGAAATTTCATTTTTCTAGAAACCAATTTTTTGGGGGTCCGGAATAAAAAAAAGTGATTTTTAAAAAAAAATTTTAAAAAGTTTTTTTTTTAAAAAAAAGTTCGATAATAAAAAATTTTTTAATCCAACCCTGATCATACCGGTAATTGTCAACAAAGTGTATAGTAAATTTCCAAATTCGCTGCCGCACAGTAAAATACGCCCCATAGTTAATGTCAAGTTATAAACCCGAACGCTAACCACGCGCGGTTCTGAAACATTGCGCGCAGCTGCCTGGCTGGCTGGCAGGCTGCGTGCGGGTTGGTTGTCCGACTGTTTCACAAGTTGATTTCCGAGTTCAGAACCTGACATTAAGTATGGGGCGTGCTTTACTGTGCTTCAGCGAATTCGGAAATTTACTTTTCAAAAATGTCCAAGATTAAAGTTCTCGATTCTCTCTGGGTGGAATTTTCGAAACGGTGTAAAGATCAGTTGGGCGTAAGGTCGGTGTAAAGTTCGGTCGACAGCTCGGTCGGCGTAGCTCGGTGTAAACGTGAAACATTGCCTGTTGTTAACGTGGAATGTTTCAAGTTTACACCGAGGTCTATTACACTGAGCTGTCGACCGAGCGTTCCACCGACCTTTACACCCAACTGACGACCTTTACACCGTTTCGAAAATGTCACCCTATATATGACTATACGCACACCGGGAATCCGGAATGAGCTGTTTAACTGATTGACCAGTTGGGCGCGAAACGTCAGGGAACCAAACAAAACGGTTCTCTGTTGCACTCAAGTTCGTCATAATAACAAAACCTTTTCTGCATCACTGCCGAAATTAATGTTTTGTTATTGTATCAAAACTTAGCAGGAAATGTAAATCTTTAGTTCCCAGTTTCCGATTCCCGATGTGCGTGGTAGACACAGGGTTGGGCAAAAAAAGTTTTTCTAAAACGCCCAGATGACCAAAATATGCCCCAAAAATTGGAAAACGCTCATGTTGGGAAGAAAGCGTGGTTAAAGCGGGAAACCGTATATCTCATACTTGCTTTTTTTACTACGCAGTTAGACTGTTTATGCCCAACGGTCACAAAGACAACGATCAAACGAGATAAACCACGTGAAAACTGTCAGAATTTATCTTTGAAAAGTTTCTTTCAGGGACAAAGGCGAGCTTGTGCCGACTTACGCTCAGGGTTGGGCAAAAAACGTTTTTTTTAAAAATCGTTTTTTTTTTAAAAACGTTTTTTTTAAAAAACATTTTTTTAAAACGCCCAGATGACCAAAATATGCCCCCAAAAAAATTGGAAAACGCTCATGTTGGGAAGAAAACGTGGTTAAATGAAGTCATTCTATGTGTTCTGAGGCAAAATAAACAGGTTTCAACCCTTTTCTAGCGAGTTGCTAAGATCCCATATCAGACCCGCATCGTGGGACCAACTTTGGCCGGGGTCATCACTAAAAGTCAAACTCCGTATATCGACGTATCTCGACAAAGTAAAAATTGGTCGAAAATTTTTTGAAAAAAAGGGACAAAAAATTGATTTTCCTTGATAATCAGGGTACTTTCCCTGAAAAATCAGGGAAAATCAAGGAAATTCATGGTTTAAAAAAAACGAAAAACGACCCAGGCGTTTTTTTTTTAAAAAAACGTCGTTTTTTAAGAAAAAACGCCGTCGTTTTTTTTTGCCCAACCCTGCTTACGCTCACCCTTTTGAACATGAAAGGCAGTGAGACTGAGACAAGAACCAGCTCGCTGACAGTTGAAACGTTTGTGAAACATTTCACACGTGGCTGTTGGTTGACGAGCTGGTTGGATTCCCTGCTAAATGTTCTGTCGTTGCCTGATCAAAAGGGGGAGCGTAAGTCGGCACAAGCTCGACTTTTGTTCCGAAAGCAAATTTTTAAAAATTAATTCTCACAATTTAAACGCATTTCATTTTGTTTGAACGATGTTTTTGTGATCACTCATCGTATATAGTCACATTTTATTGCGAAAGGCCGGATTCTGAGAACATGCGATATCCGGTTGCCAGGTTTAAAGGGTATCCGCCATATATGTATATGCGACCAAAACCAATCTCAATGAAACACGTGTCAGGTGGTTGAATCAGTCGTATCGGACCGACCCAATGGGTACGAAATCGAAGCACCACGTACACAGGTATTGGTCGCACAATGACTTTATAAGAATTGGTCAATTTTTTTTCCTGAATCGCAAAGCAGGCTAGTGACGGGGCAATGACGTTGCGTTGCGCGATCACACAGAAAACACGTAGTAAAGAGAATGTTTCAGACCTGCGGCAACGTGGTTGCTCTGCTAGATTATTTTCAGCTGAAAATGTTTTGTGAGAATCACAAGTGGCACAGTAGTTAAGAGTGACTGAACGTGAAAATCAGGATTGATTTTGATGAATTCTTATATGGTCATTGTGCGACCAATACATGCACACTGCACCACGTGAATGTGCTACATAACATAATTTTAGGCATCTTGGGTTCCAAATACCTTCCCCAAAAGTGATTTTGTGAGGAAAATTTTCCGACCCTTGAGAAAAAAATGACAAAAATAAAAACCAAAAGGGCCATTTTGTTCCCCCTTTTTTTAAAAAAAATTTAAAAAATTTTTTTGCCCAACCCTGCCTGAGGAACATGGACATAAACGGTCGCTGGCGCAGGCTCATGAGTGTTTGTCAGTTGTCTTGAAGCATTTTGGCCATACATTTACACTGCAAACATAACAAGTGCGTTTCAAGAACAAGCAATGAAATGAAACTGTTATAAGGCAAACTACGCAAACACGAGCCCGATTTCGGAGGTGGTGAGCTTGCAAAACGCAAAGAAAGAGAAAAGCATCATGCTCCACGTTGTATTCCACAACGTGTAACGTTTCCCAAATCAGCAGCCACGTCATGAATGTTTCACCATTTTGCCAGCTCCGAAATCGGGCTCGTGTTGGCGTAGTTTTACTTTATTTTGCTGTTTGACAAGCAAACAAATTGCTTGGCATTTTACCAGCAAAAAAACGGTCCGAAAGGTGATCAAACACTTACTGTATAATACGCAGACAAGTCCAGCTACAAACGATACAATATGCACTCTGCCCATAATAGATCGAAAAATGTTGAAAAATAAATGTGACAAAAAATGCAAGCGCAGCTGTGCATCAGCCGCGCCTGCCGCGCGCCTGCGACCGCTTATGTACTGTACATCCGAAGCAGTGGTTAATAAAAAATTTTTTTATTAAAACTCAATTTTAAAAATATTTGCCTTTGGGAAATCAGTTTGGGGACGCATTTTGCAAATTCCTGCAATAAACTGCCCGAAACGCAACAATGAGCGCTAAATCAAAAAAAGTGGTATTTTTCTTCCGTAGTCAGGTACACACCTTTACACTTCCCCCCAGGTGGTGTGGGTGCCTTGGTGCGGCGGTTTTGTGGTACTCAAGACGGCAAATCTGGTTGAAATTATTGTCTCTTGATATTGGTCGCACAATGACTTTATAAGAATTGGTCAATTTTTTTTTCCTGAATCGTAAAGAGGGAAAGTGACGGGGCAATGACGTTGCGTTGCCTATTCGCACACAAAGCATGTAGTAAAGAGAATGTTTCAGACCTGCGCCAACGTGGTTGATCTGCTGGATTATTTTCAGGTGAAAATGTTTTGTGAGAATCACAAATAGCACAGTGGTTAAGAGTGACTGAACGTGAAAATCAGGATTGATTTGATGAATTCTCATATGGTCATTGTGCGACCAATGTACGATCAAATCAAATATGTGACAAACAGTGTAAATTTGGAGTGAATATCACGCGCAATCACTGCTTTCGGGTCTCTTGCATGGATAAATGCATACCCACCCAGTCAAATGTGAATGTGTTATCATACATACAGAGAGGCCCTGTGAGTGTGTGCACTAGTCTAGATGCCACGAAACAACGATTATGGCACCCAATACAGCCATGGTAGGGTCAGATGATATCAACAGTAGCAATTTTTATTCAAAAAATGCATTTGTAGAGCAAAAAAATTGAGAAATTTTCGAATTTAAATTTGTTTAACTTCTGGAACGAATTTTTTTGAAAAAAATTATTTTAATAATTTAAAAAAACACTGATCCGAAGCCTGCGACGCGCGGCAGGCTGCTATCTTTGATCCTGCGCGCCTGCAGGCGCGGGTGGGCGCAGATCTCAATCAGTCAAAACATTCAGCTGGTTATATTTAGGCAAACTACGCCAACACGAGCCCGATTTCGAAGGTGGTGTGTATTTAAAACGAATAGAAAGAGAAAATCGTCATCCTCCACTTTATATTCTTCAACGTGTAACATTTCCCAAATCAGCAGCCACGGATGAATGTTTCACTATTCTGCCAGCTGCGAACTCGGGCTCGTGTTGGCGTAGTTCGCCTACACATGCGACGGTTTACGCTGAAAATGCTGGCCAGGAAATATGCTCAAAACGAGTTGTGCATGCGCGTTTGCGTGATCGTAAAATACCGCCAGCGTAAACCGGAGTAAAGCGGTATTATATTTTTCAACATTGTACATCGTTATTATTCCAGATCCCCCGCCGATCGACTGTCAAGTGTCCACCTGGTCCGTCTGGTCGGCGTGTTCGGTGTCGTGTGGCTCGGGTCAACAACAACGACTGCGCGTCATCACTAAACGTCCAGCACACGGCGGCCAGCAATGTCCGCCGACGGATGACACGGACACGTGCGACCAACCACCGTGCCCGACAACCACCAGAGGTTGGCAGAGTGGGCGGAATGGCAGAAAAATTAGCATTTCGAGAGAAAACTTTTGATCAAGTGTTTTAAGTGCGCGATGTTCTCTCAGTGGTTGTGGCCGGTTTGATACGTGATTGTTGTGAGAGTGACACGCATTACCACGTAAACAACAATTTACTTGCAACGTTTCGCCACGCTTTAAGCGGGCTTCTTCAGGCAGTACAACAAACACTAAAAAAACGAAAGGCAACTTGAAAATCAAAGATATGAAGATCGCCAAGAAACTGGACACAATTGACGGACACAAGGGGCAGCAGGGCTTGCCTGAGACCTAAACAGCACATAATTAGCTTAAAGGATGTGTCTAACGTCTGCTGATTTGTCATTTTTTCTCATCGACCCGTTTGTCCGCCCAATCTGCCCATTTTGCAAGTCTTCACGCACCGAATGCCCTAAAACTCGAAATCAACGCAGTTACTTTCGGAATTAAAACAATTATTTGTGGGAAAAACAACCATGCGCCAGAGCTACAGCTTGTAGCTAATCTTGAGGCGTGCGTTAAAACCAGATTATTATTACGTGCGTTAAAGGGCTCTGGACATAACCGTAGGAAGGGTAGCAGGGCATATTGCTATGTACCGTTGCAAGCATTCTAACAGCCTATGTCACACACCGATGTTAAGCTTCTTCGCGATTCGCCACCTCTTGGAAGAGGGACTTTTCGCTTCAGAACAAAGTGATTTTGTTTATAATATGGATTTACCGGGTGCAGAAACCCCAAATAAGCTGGAGATCAAGTAACACATGGATACAATGACGACAGCTTCCGGATAAGTTATCATCACAACTTCAGTACTCAAGGCTGATTATACAGTATATGCAGTACTTTAATTTTGCAATCAGTCTCCCCCAGAACCTCTACAGGGTGTCATGATCACAACGGTAATCAGACTTCCATCAACCCATTGCTTCACTCGGCGAGGCGGCGAAACGTTCCAAAAATCGGCCACATTTTTCGGGAACACAAATTTTGGAGGCCGCGCTTCACGTTGCAGTACTATCTCTTACTATGGACAAAAACGGTCAAAATTCCGAAATGGCGCACGGTGACTTGACGACTCATTTCAGCATCTGCAAAAAAGCAATCTTTTAACCTGTGCTCTCAAGCGTTAGATTTTTTGCGGCTTGTCATATATCGCTCGAAAGCTACCCTGGAGATACATTGTTTGGTGCTATCATATTTGCAATAGCTATTAACAATAAGCAATGTCATACTCAGATTACTATGGCAGCCTCGAGGGATCTGCAGACCTCGGGGTCTTCAGACACTGATAGTCTGTTAAACCAGACTCTACTCTCGATTTTTTGTTCGGAATGCGATGCAATCTGTGGCCTTTATGTGTCACAATTCTTGCGACGAATGTATAACCATCTTGTTCAATAGGAATTTAATGTATTTTTAGGCCCGACATGGAGCTAGCCATGAGTTTCAAACTTAAACCTTCTTTTCTGGTACTTTCGACAATGCTCTATTTCACCATTGCATTTTTATTTCTGCAGCTTAAAGCGCGCTCGCAAAATTTAGGGACAAAGTTGTCATAACAAAAAATATGGCCGATTTTAATGGAACGTTTCGCACGCTCACCGAGTGGAGCAATGGTTTAAAGGGCTCGGGACACAACCGAAGGAAGGGCAGCAGAGCACAGTGTTATACATCGCTGGAAAGCACTGTGACAGCACATATTACGCACAAATGTTCAGCTCCTTAGAGATTCGCTATCTCTTGGTAGAGGGACTTTTCGTTCCAGAGAAAAGTGAATTTTCTCACAACTTGAAACGACCGGTGCAGAAACCCCAAATGAGTTGAAGGTCGAGTAACGCGTGGATGGGATTACAACAGCTAGTGGATAATTTATCATGACAACTTCAGTCGCTCAAACTATTGTTTCCCTCGGTGAGGGTGCGAAACATTCCAAAAATCGGCCATATTTTTCGAGGACACAAGTTTGTCCCTAAATTTTGAGGCCGTGCTTTGCGTTGCAGAAATGAAAATACAACAGAAAAACAGAGCATTGTCGAAAGTACCAGAAAATAAGGTTTTTAAACTTGGAAACACTTTGATAGCGGCGTGACGGGCCAAAAAAGACCTAAAAATTGCCCCTAAACTAATAGTTGTTTTTGTGGGGCTGTGTTAGGGTGGAGATTGGTTTTTTCTCTGGTGTGTCTTGTTTTGTTGTGTTTTTAGATTTTGGACATTTATAGCTTCAAGATGTAGCTTCCGTAGCTATAATATATACATGCCATACTATCTCTTACTGTGGGCAAAAACGGTCAAATTCGAAATCGCATGGTGACGTGACGTTCATTTCAGCATCGTAAAAAAGCAATTTTTTAGCCTCTGCCCTTAAGCGTATAATTTTTTGTTGCTTGTTATATATCGTTCGAAAGCTATCCCGAGATACATTGTTTGGTGCTGTCACATTTACAATAGCTATTAACAATAAGCATTTTAGCTGAATATCATATTCAGATTATATGGCACCCGAGAGATCTGAGACCTTAGGGTCTTCAGACACTATAGTCTGTTAAACCAGACGTTTCTCTCATTTTTTGTTTTGAATGCGATGCATCTGTGGCCTTTATGTGCCACAATTCTGGCGACGAATATAACCACTTAATTCAACCCAAAAAATAGCGGAAATGGAAATTTAAGCGACTGAAGTTGTTATGATAAGTTAGCCAGAAGCTGTTGTAATCCAATCCATGTCTTACTTGACCTTCAACTCATTTGGGGTTTCTGCACCGGTCGTTCCAAGTTGTGGAAAAATTCACTTTTTTCCGGAACGAAACGTACCTCTCCCAAGAGACAGCGAATCTCCAAGGAGCTTAAATTTTATGCGTGATATAGACTGTCAGGATGCTATCCAATGGTATAACAATATGCCCTGCTGCGGTTCCTTCCTAGGGTTATGTCCCGTGCCCTTTAGATGGAACATTCAGTGCGTCCACAGTCAAGCTAGCAACTTAATCATTTTGTTGAGAATGTTAAGTATAGAATGTTGAGCGTTTACGTATCTTGCTAGGAAGTTGGGCTGCCCAATGCTTCAATGGAAATCCGCAAAGCTCTCGGCAGCGCGCCATGTTTTAGCTGATATTGCAGTAGTCAACTAAAGTGGTCAAATCACTTCGTCAACTCACAGCAGCCACAAATGAGCGCGAGGAATAATACACTTCTGGGTAAGTAGACGACTCACAATGTGAGTTGACGAAGTGATTTGACCACTTCAGTTGACCACTGTAATACAAGCCGCAGTTGGTGTCCGATAATTGATTTGGTTCCGAAACGTTGATTTTTTTCGAGTTTTGCAGATGAAGGCGTGAAATTTTGCCACAAGAAAGAAAATTGGACAGGCTGTTGCTCAACAAGTAAAAATAAATACTGTTGTACGTTCGAAGACGTCGGATTTAAGTGAACTCTACGTGGTTTTCAGCACCCCCGATCGACTGTCAAGTGTCCACCTGGTCCGTCTGGTCGTCGTGTTCGGTGTCGTGTGGCTCGGGTCAACAACAACGACAGCGCATCATCACGAAACGTCCGACACATGGAGGCAGAGAGTGTCCGACAGACTTGGTCGACATCGACACCTGCAGTCGACAATCGTGTCCGAAGAGCAAAGGTTCGCAATTCATACCACAAATGGATTGAAGATTTTCAGATCAAATCAGCCTCCCCCGGTCTCGCTAAATAACCAGCCGGAGAAGTCTTTCTGAAGTTTCAAAATAAACCGATTCGGTGTTTGTTTGAGAGAAATAAAGTATTTTGCCTGTGGTTTTTCGTCGTTCCACGACGTACAGGCACAACATTTGTCGTGGACAGGGTTGGGCAAAAAACTTTTTATTTTCAAAATTCTTTTTTTTTCAAAAAGTTTTTTTAGACACGTTTTTTTAATTTAAAAACGCTTAGAAGCAACGAATTATGCCCCAAAATAGTTGGAAAACGCTCATGTTGGAAGAAAATTTGGTTAAATAAACTAATTTTATGTGTTTTGAGGCAAAACAAACGAGTTTCAACCCTGTTTCTAGCGATTTGTTAAGATCCCACATTAGACCCGCATCATGGGACCAACTTTGGCAGGCATCATCATTTGAAGTCAAACTCCGTATATCGACGTATCTCGACAAAGTAAAAAAGTTGGTCGGAAAATTTTTGAAAAAATGGGACAAAAATTGATCTTCCGTGAAAATCAGGGTACGTTCCCTGAAAATCAGGCAAAGTCAAGGAAATTCAGGATTTAAAATAACGAAAAACGACCCAAGCGTTTTTAAAAAAAAACTTCTGCTTTTTTTATGAAAAAAAACGCCGGCATTTTTTTGCCCAACCCTGGATGCCGTGGAACGTTTGTCATAAAACGCGCCCACAGCAGTACGTGTGCAGCGTGAAGCACAGCCAAGTCATAATCGTTGTTTGACTGAAATATCACGCGAACGCATATTGACGAAAGCAATCAGTCGTGCTGATGAGCCATTGCTCGTGGCCAACGATTAGTTTCGCGCGCCGAACACTTCCAAATATTTCCGAACGGTGTTATTTATTATTCTGATGGACAAAATAGAACCCCTGGTTTTGATCTGCTTTATTTCACCAATAAAAACATGGGATCCACGCTTCAGTTAACTTTCAGGAAACGTAAACCTGGAAGAATGATATGTTTCGCAAAGCAAGTTTCTTGCATTCCAATATTATTGATCACTTGTTTTTCAGCCCCCGACACCATCCTGTTGGTGCAGAGCCATGCCCCTCAAGTACAACGAGTCACTGTCGATGCCAATGGTGCTGTGCGTGTGAGCACCGATGTTGGCATACGACCACCAACGTACAGCAATCGACCGAGACTCGTGTGGACGGGACGCACGTTGTGGTCGTTGGGGACAGCCACTGGTGGTGAGTGACTGTGACAAGAGTGTTGATGCGTTGGTCATTCGTTGTCAACCACTTGTTTAATTCGTAGGTCTCAACAGTTACAGCGCCGGGTGCACTTTTAGGCTGAAAGTATGGGCAATCCATCGGCTCATGGCACTTTTTATACATACAACGCACGCAACAGCACACGCCATTTTCTAAACAAAATATACACTTTGAGCGACTGTCACACTTTGATGGCCGCTTTACAATTCAGTCGGATTTCATTAGCTGCTTGACATAACACTTTTCTGCACTCTTGCAGACTTGTGGATGTTTCAACGGAGAAGTGCAGGACGGCAGTAATGCAGCATGTAGCCTGTGTGTGAGTGCCATGAGCTGGCGGACTGCCTATACGTAGAAGTCGGCGTGCACGCAACTTCATGGTGTAAAGCATATGCAGCGCACAGCATCGCAAAACTTCTTCTGTTGCTTCGACTTTTTGCCAGTACAGTACAAGACCGGCTAAGTTGCGTGCGTCACTTTGGCCTAGAATTGTGACCGATACACAAATTGACTGGCATTTTGTCAATGGAATTTGTAAACACACTAAAACATGCGGGTTGCGCGAATCTGCGGATTTGTGGAGTGCCTCAAGGGAAAAGTTTCGTGAAGTTACATTGCAGCATGTGGGTACACTTTGGTAGCATAATTCATGGCAGTGGCGGATCCAGCTTTCGGGCCAAACGGGGCCAAATCTCAAAAGTGATTTTTATCTAGTACATGTTTGATTTTTCAAATACCGTTTTTCATCCAGTGCATGTCTATAATTGGGAAATTTTAAGTCAAATACCGCACGAAATGTTATGAGCATGCGCGCGTAGCGCGCGAAAACTTTGCACTTTCTACCCGTGTGACAGCCAAATTTTATGATTGGTGTTTCTGACGCGCGAAGCGCGGGAATTTTTTATCTTTGAAGTGAAGTGTATTGGAGGGAACATCCTGCGATTTGGGGTCTTTTTTCTTCTTCTCTCCGAATTTCAGGGGCCACTTTGACCAAAGGGAGGCTCAGGCTTTGGATGGATCTTGTGTTCCCCTGGATCCGCTACTGATTCATGGTTTGGTTTGCCTATAATTTTGGCATCAAAGGTTTTTTTGTGCAGCAAGGTGATCTCATGCCATACCAAACCAGATATTGGGCTTATATGACAGTGGTCAACTCAAGTGGTCGAATCAGTTCGTCAACTCACATTATAGAGTCGAGAACTCTCCCGAATACCGTGCATTATTTCCCTGCTCTCATTTGGGGCTGCTGAGTTGACGAAGTGATTTGACCACTTGCGTTGACTATTGTAATATTAGCCAGATGATCCTGATGCCAACAAAGTGCAACATACTGAAACGCAACAAGATCGTGAAGTGAACTGATTTAGTGGTTGTTTTTGTATCTGCACTCCCGTTGTGTGTGAAATTGCCATTTCGCTGACAAACAACACCCAACCGTCGACGTGTTTCCAATTGTTTGCAGATGAGCGCAAAGTCGAGCAGCTGGTCAATGGACAGTGGCTCAATCGGACGAACACAAATGAAGGGAGATTCTATGGTGAGTGTTGAGCGACGGGTTTGAATCCAGAGACTCCGGGTCCGACATTGTGGGTCCAAGCCCAAGCCGAAACGCTCAAAATACAGATGACCTGGAACAGTTATGAATTCCCGGGCCCGAAAAGGTCGGGGCTGAAGATTCAGATCTGAATCCTTATGTCTGACAGCGGTCAGCAACACACATGCACACATGCAGAAAAGCTTTGTCCATCAATCGAGCTCATGGTTCGCAGAGAGTGCGAAAAAATGTGATTCGGAAGCAAAACCTGCCTACCACTTGATTTCACGGCTTATAGTACAGCGGTCAAATCAAGTCGTCGAATCCAGTGTACTATTTCTCGCGCTCATTTGGGGCTCACGTAGATGTTTTATAGCTTGATTTGACGACAAGATTTGACGACAGTAGTATTAGTCGTTTTCACCAAGTGCAACTGAAGAAAAACGCCGCTGATCCTTTAGTATGCTTTGTAGGCCTCCGCAGGTTATTCGGCTTATAGTAATGTAGTCATGTCATGTCGTCACATTTTATCGTCAAACCACATGTATTATTTCCGCGCTCATTTGGGCTCGTGTATTATTGCTTGTTCGACGACTTTATTTGACGACGTGACATGACGACAAAACTATTAGCCGGTTATTCGTGTTGGAGTGCGCGACGGGTCATGTATAGGCAATCCATCGGCTCATGGCACTTTTTGCACGCACAGCGAATGCAGCAGCACACGCCATTTTCTAAACAAAACGTACACTTTGGGCGAGTGTCATACTTTGATGACCGCCTTTTAATTTTCAGTTTTCATTTGCTGCTTGATATAACACTTCTCTGCACTGTAAAATTTGGGGATGTTTCAACTCATGACTGCAGAGGATAGAGGCATTCATTGATGGCAGTAATGTAGCGTGCAGCCTGTGTGTGTTGAGTGCCATGAGCTGGCGGATTGCCTATACGTAGTTTATAACTGCGAGTTTTGATTGAAGACGACGAAACAGTAAACTTTCCATATTGACCAAATTAGCGTCATTGTATCGTCATGTCTCCTTGACAAAGCAAGGTTGTCTATTGCACCGTATAATATACCTGCGCAGTCCTTTGTGACTAATTTGCAACATTGTGGTTCTCATATTTAAAAAAAGGTTTTCCAAGCACTGTATGTACATATGTACGTATGTACATGAAACATTTTGTAAAACACTTGTAAATAAAGGCTTGATAGGTGTGAAGTAAGTGTTATCCCAGAGTTTTCATTCCATACCGCCTCCCCGAATAGTGCCCAGGGATTCCAGATAGAGCCACTCTACGTTATTTGGGATTTATATTTTAAAGACCTGACTCAAAATAACATGAATTTAAACGTTTATCACAGATTGGCTTTGAGGAGTTTCCAAAAAAGTGTCTCTGTTTGGGAAAAAACATTCTTAACAAAACATTGGATTTTTGCACTTTTTCCGACCAGAGCCCCTGGGGCTCTATACGGAAAACAAGGTACTATGTGGCATTCTCATAAAATTGCAAAGTCCCAATCAAGCGAAATTGTGAATTTCACGTCTGTACAACTTTCGCATCCATATAAATTTCCTTGTTCTGAATGCTCGCGGACATTAACAGCTGAAGCGTTGACCACACAGTCAATCTTGAATTCCAAAATCCTTTTGTTGTGTTGTGTGTGAAACATTACCCAGTATAAGTTACATTACCCATTATCACATCCAGATGCATTCCCCCTGTGTTGCAGCTGGTGCCGGCTATCTGCCCAACGACGGCCTGTTGTTCGCATGTGGGTGTGAGTGGAGTGGTGACTGCTTTCGATCGTGCGAGTTCCGCAACGTGACCAACAACAACGACGGTGCTGCCTGGCAGACACGACCACTGCCCCAGGGATGGTGCTTCCGATACATCACATCCGTCGTGTACAAGGTGGGTGTGCGATGTTGATGGTGTTTCACACACAGAAGGATCTGCTTCCTTTTGTCTTTTGAATGTTAAAGTTTTGCTTGAAAAATGTGAAGTTTACTTTTGTGTGTGGAAAGACCACCCTAGTCTGCGCGTAAGACAGCTAAGGCTAAATACTGTACCGTATATGTCCTCTAACAGAATCCCTGGTTTCTATTTTTTTCAGCCACCCTCTGACCATGGGGCTTCTATTGGGGGGGCTTCTACTAGAGGGGCGCTGCAATTATAATTAAAGGAAATACGGTAGGCTGATAAAAGATTTAAAATTATGGGCTTTCTTGCACCACGACATTTGGTGCACCACTGTACCTGACAAAAAATGTGGTCGATTTCAAACTTGGTGATCGGATGTGACACGCTTTGGTGGCGCGCGATTCCTGCACGTAACTAATGTTTCAATAACTGCGCGCAGGTCGCTGCAAATGCAATACAAATTTGTTCGTAGTGTTCGTTATGTTCGCGACGAACGAGTACAACTTCAACTTTAGGGATACCAGGAGACTTACTGAAGCCACTGATTTACTGATTTACTGATTTTTTTTGTTCATCTTTTTTTTTTTTTTTCAAAACCGGCACCCTACCCCCCCCCCCCCCCCCCTTTCTAAATTAAACGAAACAAAAAAAACCTTATCTTTAGTGAGATACATATTCGCAAGTTGTCGCATAAAACCTCTGGTGATTTATTTGGGAAATAAATTGTTTCAGTGTCTCATGAAGAGCAAAAATTCTATCAGGTAGTGTATCACTTTTGCATAAACCGTCGTCGTTGCTTAACATAAAACGTTGGCCTAGTGCCATGGAAACCATAACTACTAAGCTTGTACAGCGTGAAACTGACTCAGTACTTTAGTGAATAACTCATCGTACGTGACAGAGAAAATCTAGACCATTGGTCACAATTGCAGCAAAACTCCGAATAACGCCGCCTCAGTGGCGGTTTTATTCGGCAGTTTGCGAATCGGGAAATATTTTTTTTCAAAATTTCAAGAACGAAACCCAAAAAAATCCACGGGGGATTTAATTTTTCACTCCCCAGTAAGTGGAACTTTCTTGCGGCCAAGGTCGACAGTGTTCCGAGCAGTTACCCACCTACGTATCACGTCCGCAGATTTCGTAAAATGTTGTTTGGTCCCTCGCTACTGTTGTCAACCGTCACGTCCAGATACTGAGTTTTCCAAACAAAGAGCGCCCCCGAGAGCTGCTCTGATTGGAAACATTTTGTGAAGAGACCCATTTTTTTACCACCATCCCAGTAGAGCCCTCTGGGTTTTTACATGGATGCCTGCGTTGGGAACATCTGTGCATGTGCATTCACATTCAGCACCAAATGGAGGACAGACACACAACCAAGCACCATTCAACAACACATGTGTGCATTGCAGGACAACATCTACGTGTCGGGTGGCTGGGACTGCAGTTTCACTCGCACCAATCGAATGGTGCGATACGATCAGGGCACGGACAAGTGGACGTCGTTGAGGGCGATGGGGACACGGAGGTCAAGTCACGCAATGGTGGTGGACGGGGAGACGATCGTGGTGAGTGGACAGGGAATGGGGGTTGGGGTGAGATGACTGTTGGTTTGTTTCATTGGATCAATGAAGGGACCACGTCGGGCGATATTTAAAGCGGGAAACCGGATATCTCATGTTTGCTTTTTTTACTATGAAATTTGACTATGTATGTTCAATGATCACAAAAACATCGATCAAACGAGATAAAACACGGTAAAACTGTCAGAATTAATGTTTGAAAAATTGCTTTCGGGAACAATCGCGGGCTTGTGCCGACTTACGCTCGCCCTTTTGATCAGGCAAATGCTACCAAGCACAGCAGACAACGTGACAAAAAACAGTGCGCTGAAAAATCATACGTTGTGAAACATTTCGTATGTGGGTGTTGGCAGTTGAGCTGTGGTTGGTGTGCACCTTATTATCATGCGGCACACCACACGGAACAAAACGAAACAAACTGATGTTTTTAATGTGATTTTTTACATTGGACTTGGGAATGAGGTCAACAAAGCTGAAACATATTAAGATTCTGAATGCATACCCAAGCTCATTTTACCGGGACTTTACTTTTGGTCACAGTAGCTCACCTTGGAACACATACGCTGCCGGGATCAATTGTTTTCTAAAATCCCGACGAAATCACAGGCGTTCAAAATTCCGGAGTTTTCCGGTTACAGCCCCCGAAAAATGTTCCAAATAGAACCAAATAAAAAATAAAATAAAATAAAATAAATAATTAAAATAAATAAATAAATAAATAAAATCCAAATAAATAAAATCCAAATAAAATCGTTCTTTTTGAAAAATTTTTTCCCTTTCTTGCATATAGAACAAAATACAGTCTATACCACGCATCCATAAGACATGAAAACGTGTTGTAATCAGGGTTGGGCAAAAAACGTTTTTTCCAAAAAATCGTTTTTTAAAAAGAAACGTTTTTTTTAAAACGTTTTTTTAAAACGCCCAGATGACCAAAATATGCCACCAAAAAATTGGAAAACGCTCATGTTGGGAAGAAAACGTGGTTAAATGAAGTAATTCTATGTGTTCTGAAGCAAAATAAACGGGTTTCAACCCTTTTCTAGCGAGTTGTAAAGATCCCATATCAGACCCGCATCGTGGGACCAACTTTGGCCGGGGTCATCACTGAAGGGTCAAACTCCGTATATCGACGTATCTCGACAAAGTAAAAATTGGTCGAAATTTTTTTGAAAAAAATGGAACAAAAAATTGATTTTCCTTGAAAATCAGGGGACTTTCCCTAAAAAATCAGGGAAAATCAAGGAAATTCAGGATTTAAAAAAAAACGAAAGTCGACCCAGGCGTTTTTTTTTAAAAAACGTCGTTTTTTTAGGAAAAAAACACCGTCGTTTTTTTTGCCCAACCCTGGTTGTGATCAGGTATGAACCACATTTGAAAAGTACTAAACTCTTACATGGGGCTCTATTCGGAAGAGGGTTCGAATAAAGGCTCATGGGTCTCTATTTGGGAATAAAATTAATTTTCAATCCGATTTCCCACCTACATACTACCGATTATACCTAATAGAGCCCCAGGGGCTGCAACCAGAAAACTCCGATAATTTGCATTGGATTGCTGACAAAACAACGGTGGAAATAGCGCGGTAGAAAACACAACGAAAAACAGCGACTGAGAAAACCACGGTGAAAAACAGCGGGCGCAATAACAAGGATAAAAAAAACAGCTGGGTCCAAAATTCGATTGCGTTCTTATCAAAATGGTCCCCCTACTCATTTACTTTGTTCGCTTGCGCGAAACCCGGTTCAGCCCAAGTTAAGCTTAGTCGTCCCCAGTTGTGCTGGCTCGGAATTTCAGAACCCACTGTCTTTTTTCATCCGCTGTTTTTTCAATGTTCATTTTTCCCCGCTGTTTTATCCGCACATTTTGAGTTAATTATCCCGGTTGCTGAAATTCTTTCACCAGCCAAGTACCAATTCTAATTTTAATCCTCCTTCGATATCAACCCATTCCCTTCAATTTCAGGCCTGTGGTGGATGGGTTGATGGTTGGCTGTCCACCTGCGAGCGCTACCACCCATCCAACAACAGCTGGTCGCCGATGGCCGACATGCCGCTGGCATTGTCCGTTCATCACATGTTTGCACTGCCGGACGGACGCTTGGTGGTGATCGGGGGATGGACGACTGGGGATGTCAACAACAACCAGGTGTTTGTGTGGTCGAATGGCGGCTGGACGACCGCAGCCACAACCATCGACAATCGGGCTGACCATGGACTGATCAGTGCGGTGTTGGTGCCGAGTGATGTGCTGCTGTGATTGGGATTGGTGGTGGTTGAAGTTTGGGTTTTATTTTATTTGTTAGTCTTTAGATCGTTTTCCTGTTGATTTCTTTTATACGGCGGTCACAGACAAGGTTGCGCAGTATTTCAAGACTTTGTGGAATCCACACCGTTTGTTTGTCTGTGGCCGACATCTGATCAAGTGTCGATTCATTTTTGTAAAACACTTTTGTGATTTTTTGGTGTGCGGGGCTTGCATGAAACGATAAAAAATAGCTTGTTCTCTCGACCCAATCTTGATATTTTGCACTTTTCGAAGGCAAGAAACATTCGTTTGTTCTCAATATAGATATTGGTCACACAATGAGTTTATAAGAATTGGTCAACTTTTTGCCTGATTCGTAAAGAGGGAAACTGACGGGGGCAATGACGTTGCGTTGCGTGATCGCACACAAAGCATGTAGTAAAGAGAATGTTTCAGACCTGTGGCAACGTGGCTGATCTGCTAGATTATTTTTAGCTGTAAATGTTTTGTGAGAATCATTGGTTAAGAGCGACTAAACTTAAAAATCAGGATTAATTTGATGAATTCTTATATGGGCATTGTGCGACGCGACCAATATGAATCAGGTGCATATGAACAAACTTATGTGCTGTTTTCGTTTACCAGATTACACAAAATGCACTCAAAGCATCAAGCTATGGCAATTGTCCAATCGAAACACCACCATTTTGTCAGTTTCACTAAAAGCGTACGAAACTGCAGCTCGGAAACAAATTCCCAGAATAACAAAAAGATTCAAAATCTGGGGAACGAACGATACAAAATAAACCACAACGTTCGTTTGATGCTCAGGATTACTGACCTTTTATGGTATTGGTTGCACAATGACTATGTAGGAATTCATCAACTTTTTTTCCTATGAATCGTAAAGGGGGAAATGACGTTGCGTTGCCAGATTTATACAAGGCATGCGGTAATCGCATGTTTCATGGGTGCAGAAACTGTAGTTTATTTTCAGATGAAAATGTTTTGCCAGATATTACAAATAAACAGTGGTTAAGAGTAACTGAACCTGAAAATCAGGGTTCATCTGATGAATTCTTATATGGCCATTGTGCGACCTTGTTAAGAAGCGCCCTGTCAGAAGCACATAGTGCAGCAACTTCCAAGACAATCGCACTGCAAAAATAACGGACATTAACAAACACAACACAGAAGACAAAAGGGCGTGCACAGGAAACAGGAAACAGGAAGTGCACAATGACAATTTTTCAGACGGATAACAGGGAACAAGCCACACCACCAAACATATGGACACGGCAGGGGTTGAACCTGCGTCTTCCGGCTGTTCTAACCAACTGAACTACGCGTCCGTCTGGCTGGCGTGCTTGAGCGTGCTCTTATACCTATGCAGCACCAAACGACTGCACGAACAAGGTATAACGTGTAACGCACACTAGCGCGTATACACACACAGCCTCAGTCAGTGTAACACACACTACTTCACGGGCTGTAGCACAGGTCAACGGATGACCACGATCACAAACCAATGGTTAATTGTAGATCTATAGTTAGCGGTTGATGAGCGTGGCAGACGAGCTGATTATTCTACCGGATTCAAATAATTGCAAAAGCAATGCCTAACTACCGCAGGTGATTTTTTGCACATAAAAAAGCTGTCCGGAGCTTTCCACATGAAGCCGCAGGTGCTCTAATCGGAAATCGTAGAAAAATGGACCCTGAAGTAAAAAAATAGATTTATTTACGGGCCTTCGGCACATAAATTTCGGACACGAAACCAATCAGAGAATCAGCAAAATGCACACATGGTCATTGAATACTGCCACAGCCAGGGTTGGGTTAAAAAAAGTAAAAAAAATTTTTGTAAAAAAAATTTTTTAAAAAAAGCTCGCCACTTTTTCGGTTTTTAAAAATTAGAAAAGTAAGTTCACTTTTTTATTATTCCACAACTTTTTTTTATTATTTTCCCCCTTTTTGTGGTAAAAATGCATGTTTTTATGCACGTTTCTGGTTCTTTTTTCTCAAAAAATCGCCTGCGGCGCTTTGTATTTCGCATCGGTACAATGTCATTACAACGTTAGACAGTCCGTGGCTCATTATGTGCGCATTCAGTTATTCCAGGAAGTCAAATCTGCTTGAAGTCCAAAATTATCGTTCCAACACCGCGGGTTATGCAGCTGTTTTCATGTAACTTTGCTTAAAAAATGTGCCAATCATTTACCTTTCCCGTGACTTCACTTTCCCTTCACTTTTTATACTACAATCTACAGATGTTGGTACATATGGTGGACAGGCTACCCCCAACGCGAATTGTCACGTTATCTGGCTCATTGTAAAAAATTGCTCATCGCTATTGCCCGTTTGTGAACACAACTGGTCGGTGTCAACTATTCCTATATTCTCAAGTGCAATCAAATATACTTACAAAAATTTTCGACAATTTTTCACGTTGAGAACCGAAGTTTTTGTGGTCCGGAATAAAAAAAAGTAAATCTTAAAAAAAATTTTAAAAATTCAAAAAAGTTAAAAAAAGTACGATAATAAAAAATTTTTTAATCCAACCCTGGCCACTGCAACGTGACTATTTCAGGTCAGTGCCCGAAATAACCAACAACAGCAGAAAAAAACAGAAATCGTGAAGTGCACACACTTTCCCCACAAAAACCATCCAAAAACAAGTTTGTTTTGATTCCAACAGCCCGTTGCACCCTGTCGCGCGTCTAGGCTAATAGTTTTGTCGTCAAATCAATAAGTCGTCGAACAACCACTAATACATGAGCCCTAAGTGAGCGCGAGGAGTAATGCATGAGACTTGACGTCTTGATCCGACGACATTACTGTAAGCCCGCGTTTTGGCTCAATCGCGATCCGCATATTTCCCCACGGTTTGGCCGTTGATCGACTGCAATTATGATCTTTGAACTTATCCGTCATCTGCTATTCTCGATTTTCAATCAGCTTTAAATAGGGCCTTTCGCATTTCGAACCCCCTTCAAACCTCGCATGTTTAGACAGTGGTCAAGGCGTCATAAAAATCAAACACACCGGAGGTCTAACGTTGAGCATGCTGTTAGGAGATGCCCTTCAAGAGAAACATCCGGGAACAAAGTCAAATGTGGACCAGCCCAATTTCTACCTGCGCATTCAGGCAACTCGCCTGATGACAAGGGCGGTCAAGGCGCAGAACGTTTCGCACGATATTTGCCCCTGCCTCACTATAGAATTTCGCTTCTCCGATTGCTGTTCAAAAGGAAGATCGGTGCATTCGGTCATCGTCAGTGACGACAAATTACATTGGTCAGACCGAAAAAAGCAGTTTACAAAAATTACATTTTCGAGGGATCATGCCAAAAGTGTGCCCCGATAATATCATAGCTCTTCATGAGTATCATATCATCATCATGAGACAACCCAACATGACTCCATGTATATGCAAACAACAGGCCTGAGTCTCATGTAGACCACGAGCTGGCTAAAATGCTACGTGAACCGAATCCAGAACTTGAATGGTCAGTCACGTGTATACATACATAACATTACAGTCTGCTCACATTATAGTGACTGGATCGACCTGGCCGTTTTCTGTCACTAAAGAGAATATCCACTGTATGTACCTTGTGCCTAACGTATAGTCCGTCCATCAGCTCATGGCACTTTGTGATGCTGTTGGCGCACTTGTTCCCTTCCTCAACGTTCTAAAGAAAGAGAAATTGAGTGTTTCCGAAAAAATTATTTTCGCTCCTAAAATGTGGTTTTTATGAAATCGACGTGTTTTATCGATTTTAATTTAACTAGACGGGATCCGTGCCTACGGCCCGGCTACAGCGCCGCGCCCGTGCCGTGCCCCCCCCCCCCCCCGAAGACCCGTTAGCATACCCAAAGCTACCCGTGAAAATTGACCCGTCCGCCCTTCCGAGGGAGGGGGCCACAGACACACAGACATACATACGTCTTCCTGTTTTAGTAGTATAGATTTCATTGAAAAAAAATGATCGAATTCAATCTTTTGCAACACATTTTATTATTTTTTTAGTTTCTTTGCCAAATCGGTCACACTCAATTTCTCTTTTTTTAGAACGTGGAGGAAGGGAACAAACAAGCCAGCAGCAACACACAGTGCCATGAGCTGGTGGACGGACTATACATTATGCACATGCCCAAAGTGACATGATGATTACTCACTACAGGTACAGGGTTCCGTTGTTAAAACAGGGTTGGCCAAAAATTTTTTTTAAATTTGTTCAAGAAAATTTTTTTCCATCCCTGGTAAAGAGCGACACTATAAAGTGGGTAGACTGTGCAGGTACTACGACTTCCAGCACATCAGAAACCCGTATCAAAAAGCAGTTGCAGCACGAGAGTGTGGTTGTTCTGTAACTGTGAACGGCAGAAAATATGAACAAAAACCATAAACATAAATGTATAACGGCTTTCAATCATTGGTGTCGTTGAGAAATCAAAATTTTCACATACCCAGCCCAATTTTCGTTAAATTTCTCACACATACCCCCCAAAAATAAAAAATTTCCCATACCAGGGGGCTTCCACAAAGACATAACAATTTCCCATACCCGAGGGTGGGGTTCTGAAAACGAGATCCAAAAAATCCTCTAAGAATCCCAAAAATTGGCCTAAAACGTGCTTAAAACAGGGTTTTTTGACATTTGTAGGCGAAAATGGTCAAAAAGTGCCACTTGTTACCGCCAAAAATGCCAGTTTTGAACATTTAAGCCCATTTTGGGTGTTTATTTTAAAGAAGCCAAATTTGAGTTTCAAAAAAATTTTAATTAACAGTTTTTTGAAACAACCCTGGAGCAACCACACGTAACTGCAGCTCTGAAACATTCCGTTCACTGCGCATGTTTTGTGATCTGCAGGTTGGCGCGCAGCGCACGGTCATTTTCTAGCTTGTCAATTCAAGAATAACATTTTTGGATGGATTCTCATAATAGTCACTGCGTGCGACCAATATCTACCACAATTTTATTGCTTTTCGTTTCGTTTTGCTGACACCACTCACACAGTCATGTACTATAATGTTGTTGTATTTCGTTTCGTTTTGTGCGGTTATCTTCATGAAACACATCAGAAATGTGAAATAATCCCCGAATATATATAATCATGTAACTTTGCTGCTTGTTTTAAAACAGGTGGGCAACTAGGAAGAACTTTCTTTCCTTTATTTGTCGTAGTAGAACAAGCCCGGATGCCAGTCGATATCACCAAAACTAATTCTTGGCAAGTTTCCATGAATGCATTACTGGGCAGAATTCCGCGAAAAGTCATTATTCCAAGAATGTTGACTATACCAAGACGTGTGCTGTAATGTTGCGCATTCCCAAGCCATGAGTGGATGCTTTTGTATGGGTAATGTAGGTGACACTTTTGCTCAACGCACTGCAACTTTAGTACAGTTTGGTGAGCAAGATAAACCGGGCCTTTCCACATAAAGCCCCCTCCCCACACCGGATAGAAAATCTGGGGCTCTATATGTATAGCTGAAAATTTTTTTAGCTTAGCCGACATGGAATGTAGTTGGATCTGTTTTTTTGGCATCAAAAACATCCAAAACATCAATTTTTCAACGACACAGCATAGCAGCAAAGTTGGTGAAATCGGCGCTTCAGACACTCAAATATCGTACTTTTACGTTGTTTTCTGCTATTTTTTTTAACACGTCCAGACGAATACCATCATTGCCACGTTCAAATGTTGTCACAAAATGTCGAAATTATGCCCCAGATTGCACTACTGACAAAATTAAAGAAAACAAATTTTCCGCTTAAACAATCCGATTGGTGTGAATGAAAACGTTGCCACGTAGGGCCCCGGGGGTTCCATTCGGACTTTTTTTTTCTTGGAGGGGCCATTTTCCACCAATTTCCGTTCACAGCCCCCGGGGCTTTATGTGGTAAACGCCGGTACTTACTGCAGATGGCATACGGTAGTACAGTTAAGTAAAGTTGTTGTTCGCATACTGTATCTTGCGGTCACAACATGGGCCGACTGTATGTCCTCCATGCGATATACAGTTCGGCTGGTTCGTCACAGTAAATTGACTTGAAACTGAGTGTGTTACGAACGCTTAATGGGTGATTTTGTTGACAGAAACGGTTACTAATCCGCACTTCAAATTGTTCTGCTGTATATAAATTTTACAAATTGCTGTGATACCTATAACTGCAGGTACGAACTACATATATAGTCGTACACACAGTATTTTGGATTATCGACGATTTATTACTATGGGAACTCTTCAAAATATAAATACTTTCATTTCACAGCTCAAAAAAATAGTGTTGTTTTTGCGAAAGTGACCAAATATTTCACACGTCCCACGTCCTGTGTCTGGCACCGTATTTCGTCAAACAGCGGAAATTGCAAAAAAAAATAATTTCAAAATATATGTTTCGCAATAATATAATGCAGCAATGATGATATGATATTCACTCAGTTCCATCGAAACAATCAGACACACACGCACCAGAAATAATGTGATGAATCAATCCACAAAAATTTATGATGCATCATCCATTCTGATCACAACGTAGATTGGAACACGAACTCCCGGAACCCGAACCCTTTTGTTCCAGTTCCATGACCCACGCGGTTCCAGATCCGGTTCCGCTGTGTATTATTGTGGGGACCTCAATTGGGACACCATTATTGTTTGAATTTTTCTTTTTTTAAATAGTTAAAAAACCATAAGGCTAATCTGCGTTCGGCCCAGGGCAGATGGCACGCGGTAGGCTCTCTTTGTGGAGATAATTTGAAGAAAAAAAAACATTAAAGTTATTGGGTTTCGAAAATGCACACAATGTATGTAAGTCAAGACTGACTCACCGCGTTGCCCCCCAAAAACAACCAAAACAGGACGTGTGACCACATATTTTTGATGATTACCGTCTTATACATCAGTTGATGCATTATGGTATACCCACATACGTATGTACCAAAAAAAAAAAAAAAAAACAAAAAAAAAAAAAAAAAAAAAAAAAAAAAAAAAAAAAAAAAAAAAAAAAAAAAAAAAAAAAAAAAAAAACAACCCTGTATGTACCTACCGGACGCGTGCGCGCAAGCAAAAATAGGAAGCGCGCGCAATGGTGCGCGCACATTCAAATTTCGGTTGTATTACACTGTATACCCCAGTACAAGACACGCTGCACCACCACACAGGGATGGTGACTAATAATATACAGCAACACGCTCTTGACGTCCTAATGGTTATTGGGTGACCGGAATATTTCTCACAGACACATCTTTGTGTGTTCAGTTAACCCAATATTTCAACATTGTTTATTTGGAGGTGACTCTCTACTACTACGCTGGCTGGCGGGATTACGTGGTATATGTAAGTGTGCAGTATGTACATATAAGTATAATGGACATTATGCATCACCCAACATGGATTCTGCATTACTTGGGTATGGCAAATGACGTGCAAATAAATAAACATTTTCCGATGACTAGACCCATAAACATCACCGCATGCGAAATGTACGCAACGTGCATCATAATGGAACGCGTCTATTGGTGTTTATTTTGAGCCGCAGGCAGATAGATGTGCTCATAAACTTGGGACAATTTTGACACGGAAAAACAAGCAAATCAGCCATGAAACATGCATTCTTCCAAGCCCACCCTTAAAAATCAGGCAATATCCCAGTCCCACATTCCGCCATGTCGACTATAGCCAATCCCCGATGAATGTACTGCGCGCTGATTGGCTGCGTCCAAGGTTGAGTCATCTTTGAATGTATATAATGTCTGGCACAACCTTGGTTTGGCATTCAAATCTGTTTTTGCCAGCCACGTGTGTCTGCCTCCCTTTATATGACCGTCACTGGCTGGCATGAGAGTGGATGGCCTTTGTTGTCTGGCTTCGTCTGTGGTTTGGGGAGCTTGAGACGATTATTTTTCGGAATTCAAAATTAGTTTGTGTTCTTGGCGTGCGTGTAGGCTGCGAAATTTCGCCTGCTTTTCGTTTGCAGCCACATTTTTAGAAATTTTTGCGTAATCTTCGGGTGTTCTATCTCCAACTGTTTCTCCCATTGGTAATATGCTAAAATTGGGAAATACCCACACGAAATTGAAGCAGACACCCAATTTTTCTAAATCAAGCCGAATAAAATTGATTCGGACCTTCATTCTTTTCCAGCACTCAGGACAACTTCGAATTCAATTCTCAAATTCAACCAAACAACACTCAACCACCAAATTAAAAATGGATGCCCAGACCGAAACCGTTGCCGCACCCGTTGTGGCTGAGCAGGTATGACATTTTTCTCTTTTTACTCGAGTGATTAATGAATTTTGTCTATATTCAGTGCTTATGCATAAACATGGTAATGCCAATTTTGTGTGTGAATGTGAAATAACACACATCTACGGGTGAACGGACATTGGCCGCTCGGCTCCTCGGACTGTGCATCACGATACGTGAGACAGACACAACATAAGTTGACTAAAATCCAGAACAAAAACAGTCAATCAAAAAATAAAGTGACCTACAGTATGTATGTAAAAGTACGCGTGCTATCCTACAATGCACGAAATCATCTTTAAATATAATAATATGATTCTATTCAGACCCCTGCCGCGCCGGCCCCGACACCCGAGACTGCGGAGGCTCCCAAGGTCACCGTTACTGAGGAGGCCTCGGCCGCACCCGCCCCTGAAACACCGAAACCCGCGGCTGAGCCTGCCGCTCCCGGTCAGTTTCCGTTTTAATTTTTTACTTTTTTAGTTTTCGTTTAAATTAAAATTTAAAAAAATAAAATAAAAAATTATCATAAAATAGCTGATTTTGAAGCGATGAGACGCTTTTCCAGCCAGGTAACTTAAACCAGAGAATGACAGCTAAGTACCCTCATCAGTCGATAGGTCTTGATGAAAGAATCTTTGACAAATTTAGGATCATGTAGTAGCTGCCGCGCAAAACTAACGGTACGCCCCATAGCACATGTCAAGTACTAAACCCGAACGCTAACCACGCCCAATTCTGAAACATTGCGCACAGTTGCCTTGGCTGGCCGGCAAGCTGCATTGTGTGTCTGTTTATCGAATGGTTCAAAAGTCAAATGGTTTAGACAGGGTTGGAAAAAAATTTTTTTTAAACAAGTTTTTTTTTTAAAAAAAATTTTTTTTTTAAAAAAAATTTTTTTTTTAAAAAGTCTGAGATTCGGGGAAATTTTACCAAATTTGCCTAAAAAACGCGCAAAATCGCGAAAAAATGCAACTTTAATTGGCAAGTCACTTTTGTGACTTGGTTTGCATCACTTATCAAGGGTGTTTACGTCATTTTGGTGCGATCCAACAGTCTGTGCTTGATATGGACCGCTGATTGCTGCTCTGTGGTATCGGACACAGCAGTTTGTGGCCGAATAAGCAAGATTCACTCATAAACCACACAGAATTGAGAATATAAGCTGCAGAAATACTTGTCGGGTAGCTGAATCAGTCGTATATGACCGACCTGATGGGGTATGACATCGAAGTACCATGTAGGCACATGCATACTGTGTCCCATGTATTATGGGAAGGTATAATAACATCATTTGGGGTATCTTAGGTACCAAATACATGTTCCAAAGGTGATTTTGTGAAGAAAATTTTTCGACCCTTGAGAAAAAATGACAAAAAATAACCCCCAAAAAGGCCATTTTTGGACGTTTTAGAACATTTTGTTCCCCCGAAAATTTAAAAAAAAAAATTTTTTTTTAAAAAAAAAATTTTTTCAAAAACCTTTTTTTTTTGCCCAACCCTGGGTTTAGAACCTGACGTTAACTATGGAGCGTATTTTATTGTGCGGCAGCGAATTTCGAAATTTACGATACCAGAAAGTCCAAATAAGGTCCGGAGTCGCAATTCGGTATTAACCGGCGGTCTTTAATTTGCGCCTGGCATCTGCGACATCAATAACGCTGAAAAAATGTGCTGTAAAAACTTCACAAGCGTAAAAAATTTGCCTGCCAATAAACCGTAAGGCGGCCTTCACAATGCATGCGGGTTGCGGGTTGCGGGTTGCGGGCCGAGGTAATGCGGGCCCGCAAAAATTGAATCCGCACTAGGTTTCACAATGCAATGTGCGGGTTGCGGGCCAGAAGTTCTAATTGAAGCAAACCCGCAACCCGCAGTTCCTTGCCCGCATGCGGGTGCATTGTGAAACCAAAAAAATGCGGGTTGCGGGCGAAGAGGAGTTTAGGAAACGTCACAAAGAATAACATTCATGAGCTCTTCTTTGTCAATACTAACTTCGAAAAACATGTTCAGGTACTGGTCGCACAAAAAGTTTACAAAAAGCGGTCAAATTTTTTTCCTGAATCGTGAAGCAGGAAAGTGACAGGGCAGTGACGACAAATTTCGTCTGTGCATTTCGCAAACATTTACCGCTAACTAATAATAATACCGACATATAGGCAATCCGCCAGCTCATGGCACTCAACCAACACGCACAGGCTGCACGCTACATTACTGCCGTCAATGAATGCATCTATTCTCTGCAGTTATCCGTTGAAACATCCCTAAATTTTGCAACAGTGCAGAAAAGTGTCATGTCAAGCAGCTAATTAAAACCGAGTAAATTATAAAGCGGCCATCGAAGTATAACACTCGTTCAAAGTGTACATTTTGTTTAGAAGATGGAGTGTGCTGCTAGATGCGCTGTGTGTATAAAAAGTGCCATGAGCCGATGGATTGCCTATACATATAAACACGTGCACTCCGTTTTGGACACAATGGGATTGCAGATTCTCGTTGTTTTCAGTTGTTTGGAAAGCTGAGCACGAAAGTTTCTGAAGAAACCTGTACAAATTTAAACATGCAAATTGATTGCGCAAATAAAGATAAGCGTGTTATGCTTGGCACACTGTTCTTGGAATTCTGCAACATCGAAAACACATAGAGAGTCGAAAACTTGTGCTCTCTGAGCAATGGGTCAACAAAAATCAACCATCCGAGCATGCGCTGAGGACCCAAACCCGCAAAAAAATAGGATCAGTTCTAATCGAGAAAATGCGGGTTGCGGGCCGACTTGGCCCGCAACCCGCAACCCGCACGCTGCGATGGGCAGGACACTCTGCGTGCGGGTGGCGGGGTGCGGGGCGGGCGCGGCGCGCACTCCGCGACCCGCAACCCGCATTTCTTGTGTCTTCACAATGCACAGTGCGGGTTGCGGGCCGATGTGGCCCGCAACCCGCAACCCGCATGCATTGTGAAGGCCGCCTAAGATCCTCGTGTAACGCAATGGCTGACGTAAACTTCGAGTGATTCATTCAAGTTCATATACGTCAATTTATTCTCAATTTTTTTCTTCATACTTTTCAGCTGCCGAGTCCACCACGGAGAAACTTATCGAAAACACAGAGGAGGTAGCCAAAGCGAGGCAAGAGGCCTAGACCCAGCTATGCTTTCCACACTGCTGCATTGCTTTACAGTTTAATATGTAATTGAGAACAAAAAAACGCAATATGACATTACTCTAATCGTGTTTTAAAACCTCAAAATATGAATTGAGTTTAAACAACATATTATAATCTCGTACAAGTGATTTCTTTTTATAAAGGGTATTATCATGCGATATTTTTGGTATCTGCTATGTGACCGAAGCGCCTGGCGTACTGTATGTTTACTTTTTTTGTAACACTGGTGTCTCTGGCTTTTAAGTCCGCATTTTATACAAAAAATAACTTTTACTCAAAATATCGACTTTTTGTAAAACTAGGGGATTTGTAAGTCCAGAGTAGGGATAGGTAGGCATTTATGGTGATTGGTTTTACTTGCCGTTAATGTTAAATTTTTGGTGTTCGAGAGAATGATTGAAAAAACTGTAGTTAACACCCGGTCTTTGTGAACCATTTTCACCAGAAGATTTTTGTTAAACGCTGATTTAGGGCATAATTCTCTGTTATGTATTTGTTATTTCCTGTTATACCCAGTTCTGTTTTCGTGACATATAAATAAAAAGTAAATTGGTATTTCCCATGCCAAACTATTTTTGGAACATTCTCTGAAACGCCAAGGAAGTATTGAACATGAAACGAAAGCGTATTTCCATGACTGTTTTGCTTTGACTGCACCCAAAAACGGAATCTCGAACTTCACCGCACGATATCCGAAAAATTAGAATCTGAAAATGAAAACACATAAAAACCAAAATTGTTGTGAAAATGGCATAAACAGTATTTCCTGTTCCACGTTGTACTATTGCGAAACCGGTCCTGTTTTCCACCATGATGTCTACATTGGAGAACAATCAAAGTGTACCCTTTCCTTTAGTGAGCGACATCAACCATGGTGATTGGATCGGATCGCATGTGACTTTGCCTTGGTCACGCGTTATTCATGCATCAAGGATATTAAGAAACTCATCGCAGCCACTAATTTCGTCCAGCTTAAAAGCTAATCATTTAACGTCGGTATACATCCCTTACGCTGGTCGAAATATCTTGCTAGCCTAAATATCTTTAGCACCCATCGTTCCGAAAGTCACGTGACAAGACGCAGGCCCGGTCCGATCACCAACTTTGGTATTGGTCGTACAATGACCATATGAGAATCCATCCGAAACCACCTTGATTTTCAGGATTCCAAAGATGAGCCACGCCTGACCACTGCGCAATTTGTATTCCTAACAAAACATTTTCATCTGAACATAAGCAGCCAGTCAACCACGTTTTTAGTCTCTGAAACATTTCGCTTACAGCATACTTTATGTGTGACTACACGTTACCGCGCAACGTCAATTTGGATTTTCTGGCTTGCCAATTCAGGAAAAATTTTGGATGCATTCTCATATGGTCATTGTGCGGCCAATATCACTCTATGTGTGTCCATGCAGGTCACCCATGGGGCTGATACATCCTCATACCGATGTGTGTGCTCGGTATTTGTTCTTTGACTGGGTTGCCTTGAGGGCTGCATTGAAGCAAAAAATACCAATGTTATTGGTCAGACGGTAAGGTGCTTTGAGGGCACGCCTTTGCGCAAGACCAGTGACACGTTGCTGTTTCGGCCCGTAACGCCTGACAGCTTAGGTGATCCGGGCCAGTCGTCGGAGACGAAATCACCAGGTGTACACCCCAAAAACAGGTATTTTTCTTATTGCAATAAAAAAATTGCCAGCCAAATCATGACCGCAGTGCAGCACACTCGACCGGTCCACCAATAGTCATCAAACAAATTTATTGCCCGGGCGGTTGATGTTTCACTTGAAATAACGAGCATAAATTGAAGAAAGAAAAAAACGCAAGTGAATTCGGCCATACACACTCGAGTCTGACCAAAATAATATCAAACCTTTTGGCATGGTCGCATATAATACTATCATATAAATATCGGTTATCACAAATCATAAATAATTTAGGAAAATGACAATAATTTCACGCGCAAAAAAGCACCGAAAGGGAGCGCGGCCTGACCTCCAGATATCAATCAAAACAGTTAGAAAGTGTCTCGTTTATATCGTTTGGCAAATGAACAGTTTCCCACATTTTTATATTTTTTGTTCAGAATTCCCAGATTAATTTTCCCGATTATCATTCCGATTATTTTATTATCCCATTGATGCTTCTCGCAGAGTGCTTGTCTCAGATCTTTGGAATGGTTTGCAAAACGCAATTTGCGAAAAAAAACTTTTATTTGTCTGGAAAATCTGAACAAAATTTTTGGAAGTACGAAAACACTGATTAAAGCGATCTGTCACGATAAAGTTTCAACCAGATAAAATAGAACGTTTCACACAAAAACCTTTTCAGAACAGAATTCCACCTTAAAAATATCATATTTGCGGAGTCATATTTTATGTTCTCCACTCGGTGTGCGGATTTTATCGCTTCTTATTTTGCGAAACATTTTCGCCCGGCCTCAAGCTAGCCTCAATACGCAATTGAAAATGTGAAAAATTATCACCTTTTACTCACTATGCACGTAGGGTATGACCCCGAAAAATGGTTTGTTTCGCATGAAAAATATCAGTTTGACTTTAACTTGACAGCAGCACAAACAATATTAACATACCACATGTACACATCTGACAGCACTTTTGCGAGAAACTTTCAAACGCGTTGCCTGATCCGCAAAGCGCATTATGCGTGTGTTGGCTGCAGCGGTCACGTGACTGCCAGCCGCTCAACACACAAGTCTAACCTAGTGATTTGCGAAATGCTACGAAACTCGGCTAGCATGCGCTTTACGGATCACGTAACCCGTTTGAAAAGGTTTCTCCAAAAGTATTGTCAGAGTGTACTGAGCAATTTTGGTTGAAGTCTCACGAGTTCGTGCTTTTTCTGGCAATCGCAGAGATGCAAGCTAATCGGCGGGCGGGCAATTGAGCAAAGCACGTTTCAGCAAGACCAATTTGAGCAAGTGAAAAAGAGCAAAGGCCAAAAGAGCAGAACCGAAAAACAAATAGGTCTAAGCCACCCAAACACAAAACTAAGAAAGTGTAGGCCTAAGTTTAAGCCCAAGCCTGATACCTAAATTAGCCCGAGCCTAAGCCAGTGGGACAAAATAAGAGCTCTGCTCTTTTGGCTCTGCCCTTTTTTCTTGCTCAAAGTGTTCTTGCTCAAATGTGCTTTGCTCAATCGCCCGGCCGCCAGCTAATCAGTTATCATAATGTCCAGAAATTTGTGACCCTCTTAACCGCCCCATGCGTGTGTACACCACATTGTCATACAATTACCTCGTCCTCTTTGTTCCTTTCCTTCTGGTTTTTTTTATTTCTTCAAAGCACTTATTCGTGCTTTTGTGAAACATCAGTCAGACTCACTAAATCATTCTGATACACGGCTGGTGCGTTCCCCATAATTTTGTTCATAAATAAAGGTATTGGTTCGTAGTGCCCCAGCGTTGTGCATATCCTGTAATTTGCCTTCAGGTATTTTTTAATCCAAAATGTTATTAAAGTCAAGCTGATCGTAATCTCATGTCATGACTAGGCGCCATCGTAACCCAAAAATGCACTCAGGCAAATAAAAATATGAAATTGGATTTTTGTAGAAAAAATTGCGCATTTATCACGATAAAATTGGGCTGCGACACATTTCTTAGTCAACAGTTTTGATAATCTGAAATTATTTTGGCGCGCCTTTTGAGTTTCGTGTTATGCCTGACAATATCAAATCCTGGCTCTGCAGACTCGCAGCAAATTCGCTTTGCGATTGGCATTTACGGTCCAAAACATTCAAGCATCGCGTGGATTTTCAATGTCAACGATTGCGCAATTGTAAAAAAATACTTGCCGAATTATTCACCAGATCAATGTCACCAAAAAAGACTGCCATGTTTTTTCATAATCTTGAGCTTATTATTTCTGTGTCCAAATTTCTACATGTACCAAACCACTTCACACAATTATTCCCATCGTCAATTATTTTTATTTGGTTTCAGAACCATTATTTTTATCCAGCTGCCATTCAAAAAACCACACTGTCATGCGACGACTGCTTCTTCTCTTCGTAGTGCCTTTGGTGGTCAATGCGCAAAGCGACAAGATTGAGAAAGCACTTGGTCAGTGACATCCAGCTTAATCTTGATATTAATAATAATAATCTTAATCTTAATCTTGATATCAAACTTAATTTTCGGATCGGGTCGGATGAGACATACCTTGGCCACATGTGACTTTTATTTAATTAAGGATGTTAAGAAATTTAGCGATGCCACTTGCTTCGTCCAGCGTAAAAAAAGTTATCCCCGACCTAAAATGAACCGCTAAATACATAAGCTGGACGAAAATTCGTGAGTCCAGTAAACTTCTTCCTTCCGCATAAATGGACAATGGTGAGAGAGAACTTTTCTGGTGTGAGGTGCTTGGGGTCGGGGTTGACTCTGGCTTTATCCTACATAAATATATGTTGGTCATTGTTGTGAAGCAGCAGCTGATCGCTTGCGCACTGGCCGTATAGAGCACGCGCGCGTGACATGTCACGCACACGCATGGTCATAGATGGCTGGTTTCACGGTAGGGATGTAGATTACAGAAATAATCATTTTACCGCCAAGTCAAATTGAAATCCAAGTTGACCTCCTTGCATATGTAGGGCCCATTATTCACTATTATTCCAGCGCACAGCATCCATCAACTAGAACGTGTCACCTACTCGGACTACAGCAATGAGCCACTCACACAAGTCGACTACGACTTTATGCTGGATCTGATCAAGGATTTGAAACAGGTGTGATGTCAAGGCATGCACATAAATTAGGATTTAATCTATGTTTTCATCGGCATAAAAGAGCTTTCGCAGACGGGCGGTGTACCAGGTCATCGTCAGTGATATCTGCGTGCATGCATATGTACTGTATGGTATGTCAGAGGTCGCAATCGGGCCGGGCCGGGCCGCGATTTTGGGCTTTTGGCTCGGGCCGGGCCGGGCCGGAGATTTGGAGGGTCGGGCCGGGCCGGGCCGGGCACCCCGGCCCGAAGTTTCTGAAGTGACTTATTTTACTGCAAAAGTAGGTTTTTTTGTCAAAAATACTAAAATTTCTGACGGATTAAGCAAGTAAGTGATCAGTATTGTCCAGTGGTGTGGCTACCCAGGCGTGCAATCAACCTACCTACTGTACCGGCCGAGCTAGGGGGGAACAAAATTTTTATGTCTAAATTTAGATGAAAATGTACTCTAAAACCCTCATTTCGCGCGCAGCGTGCGATTTTTCGATTGTTTGGAGTGAAAAATATCGATTTTATGCCATTTTGAGCCAAAAATAGCAACCTACTGTGCCAGCCGGGGGGCGGCGACCTACCTACTGTACCAGGATGGCGCGTATCTACCCTACTGTACCTAGGGGGGACCCCCCCCCCAAGCCACACCATTGGTATTGTCTATCTGGCGACTTTTTCATGGAAAGCAATGAATTTTCAACCAAAAAAATAGATTCAAAAACCGCAAAAAGTATGACAAAAATTGGGTTAAAATCTGAGCCAAAAATTCGGGCCGGGCCAGAGATTTGGGGGTTCGGGCCGGGCCGGCCGGAGATTTGGGGGTACGGGTCGGGCCGGGCCAGAGATTTGGGGGCTCGGGCCGGGCCGGGGCGGCCCAACCCGGCCCGATTGCGACCTCTGCGGTGTGTGCATGAGTTGTACATATACAAGAGCAACCGGGAAAAAATCTATCCAGAAAAAACTGTGGGAAGGTTTTTATTAAATACTCGCTAGTGTTACTTTGCGCGCAATAAAAACGCATGGTAGTTCAACTTATATCACTATTTCTGCTGAAACATATGACAAAATTGTCCTTTCATGCCCTGTTTGGAGGATGGTTCCGCCATCGGCCGATTTTTGGAAACATTTTTAAACGTTTCCGAATACGTACATACAGTACATGTATATAGCCTTCGGAAAAGACTTCGCCAAGAAATATCTGTTTGGGTGGGAGAGGGTCATATGGAAAACGACGGTATTTTTAGCGCTAAGGTTAGGCTACTGAAGCCTGAGGCTGAAGGCTGCTAGGCCTAAAATGTGGCTAAAAATATTTTTGACATGCACACGTTATGCATACATATAGGTGACCGAACGACAGCAGCCGGAGCGTCGCTACAAGCCAAACAGCACGTTGCGTCGATCCAGTCACGGGCGACATGGAGGAGGGGGTTACGGTAGTGGAGGAGGGGGTGGCGGAGGATACGGCAAACAGTCATACGGTGGAAGTGCGTTTGGGTTCTAATATTTGGTTTTTTCACACAATCAGGATGAAAATATGGTATGCAAATGTAAAATGCTGGCCTAAAGTGTCCCTACTGACAACGATGAAAACACCCT